>SNQJ01S0059207.1:100245-111741 GCA_010110895.2 Picea sitchensis | reverse complement strand
TGTTGTTAAATCTACTATGAAAACAGAATTATTGAGCATTTTCAAAAGGTAAAACTAAATTCTTGCAAATGTTGTGTGGACATTATTTGAAATGTTAAACAAGTGGTCTAAACTAATTTTTAAACACAATGGGTAACGGAAATGTTAAACAAAATGACTAAAGTAATTTTAACTTTTAACTTTAATATAGGGCTAGATATGTCGGAGGAATCCCATATCACTTGATGTACTTACGGTGGATAAAAACGATTACCAGAAAATCAGTTGGATAGAAAATGGTTACCAATTTCTCACGGGCGTTGGAAAGTTAAAAATGTTATAGATGTATAAAATGTATGGAAGTTAAAAATGTTATAGATATATAAAATGTATGGAAAAACCTAAAACCAGTTAGTGTTTATTTGTCTAGAAGTGATAACTTGTTACCAAACGAGTTTGGAAGTGACTTCTTCTGAAAAATCTCTCAGCTATATTGGTGGAGTGAAAGGGTCTTAGGATATAGTGCATATGATATCAAATATATGACGAGATCAACATTGTGAATCTACAATTTTTTTTTGTCTATGAGACCGCAAATCTCATCAAAAAACTTAGAGCATATAGTGAAGTTGAGTGCATGGAATCCTTAACACGACTAAATATTGAGTTGTGTTATGACCTATTGGGTGATACAAGTTATAGATATATGTAGAGACTATCCACTCTTTATAAGCAAAGAGGAAAAAAATAGACTTCAGAGATTTAATGTGTTTCTTTACATATATTTTTAGCAGTCTCAACAGAAAAATTCTTCCTGCACCATCTCGTCTATTACATAGATGCATTCAGTACAGAGATGCAAGGTCTCATTCTCAATAACATGTATTGAACAACATCCAATAAGAAGTAAACAAATATAAGAAAACCACAAGTTCGTGTGTAACCACAGCGCAAATGGCGGGCTGGGATGTGAAGTACATTTAAATTTATTATTTACCAGTTTATCTTTGAGCCAAGTTGTTCAACCAGATTTACATTTATTATTTACTAGTTTATCTTTGAGCCAAGTTGTTCACCCAGATTTGAATTTATTATTTACCAGTTTATCGTTGAGCCAAGTTGTTCAACCAGATGTGTACAATGAAATATCTGCATGTCTGCCCCCCAGTAAAAAAGAATGTGATATGATTCCATTTTAATTTACTAAATATTGAAACCTAACTTAAATTTAGTTTTATTAAATACAATAGATGATAAGATTGGACCAAGTACCTTGGTCAACAAAATTGGTTTTAAATTCACTATTATTTTTAGGTAGGAAATTGGAAATTGGAGGGTTATATTTTAGGAAATTGGTCTTTAAAATTGGTTTTAAATTTAGTATCATATGCCAACTTATATGGCTGAAATTGGAGAGTTACATTTTAGGATGAATCTATGCTAATATATTAAAAATATTGATGATAAAAATAATGGTTAACTTTAACTAAAATTAAATTTATTTTATCCAACCTTAAAAAAAATTTACTTAAAAAATTAAATTCTATTTCTATATTTAAATTTTTTAGAAAATAATTCTTAATAAGAAGCATTGTCTATCCTAGATTCATTTACTTTTAAATCTATCAAGTGCTCAGATTTGATCTCTCTACCCTTGATAAATCCTGAATTAAATGGATCTAGTTTATTATACAATTTTAAAAATATAAATCACTATTTTCATATTTAAAAAAAATAAAAGCATTTCTAATAATAATTAATAATAGAATTATTTTATTATAAAATTTTGATAATATAAATTATTTAAAAACCCTAAATAAGCTTCAAATCTAGATGTAATTTTTTTNATATAAATCACTATTTTCATATTTAAAAAAAATAAAAGCATTTCTAATAATAATTAATAATAGAATTATTTTATTATAAAATTTTGATAATATAAATTATTTAAAAACCCTAAATAAGCTTCAAATCTAGATGTAATTTTTTTTAAATTCTAATTCTGTATTTAAATTCTTTTAAGAAAAACATTCTCAATAATAATTAGTAATATTATTATTTTATTATAAATTTAATAATAAAAATTATTTATAATTTCTTTATGAAAAACATTCTAAATAATAATTAATAATATTATTATTTATTATAAATTTTAATAATATAAATTATTTATAAATAAATAAAGAAACTCAACTCAATTATAAAGTAAAGTGGACGCGAAGGACGATGCATAACTGAGATGTCTCAAAGGATTCGGAAGGTATTCCAGAAACTCCCTCCAATGGCATCTTCTATTATTAATAGACAAGTGACGCTTTTTAGTTGATTTCATAGACTTTGTGCTCACTACTCACTGTCCATATTTAAAAATAATATTTAAAAATAAACGGGTGACAAATCAAAAAGTAGAAATATGTGGTAGATTTCCCTTAAATTTAGAGTCTGTCCTCACGACCAAAGTGGCCTGCTAACTTTAAGGCCGCCATCGTTTCTTGAAGTTATAATTCAATGCCATCTTACAGCCTATAATTCAATGCAAACTTTAAGGCCTACTGTGCCTCCGTAATTTGACTATCAACATGGATGCAGTCTCCCTAGCTTTGTGTTTTGCAAAACTCAAGTACAATCATTGAAATTCATGAGTAGAATTACACAATACTAAGGTTTTCATATTATAACAACTACGTTTTTCAGTGCAGGAAAGCATGGATGCGGTCTCCCTAGCCTTTCTGTTTGCAAAAGTCAAGTACAATCATTGAAATACATGAGAATAATTACATGATACTAAGGTTTTATTATTATAACAACACACATAACAAGTGTAGGTGGACTCCATCTATTAGATTAAACCATACATTCAATAAACATCTGGCATTCCATATTTGAGTTACACCTATATTCCATTTCAGTACCACTTAAAACAGGCAGCAACCAGCACAAACAGACAGAAAGAGTAAGAAAAAGAACAGACAGATGGGGTTTATCAAATAATGAAGAGGCACACCTGGGGATTTGAGATACACACCTGGGACGAAAGATCTGCTCAAGGACGGACGAGGGTTTGAGCAACACCCGATGATTACTCGCTCTGCGTCCTAGCACCCCAAATCAAAGACAATGCTGAATAATGAACAAAAAGAATCTCGTGAATGAAATTTAAAGTTCATTTGAGATTTCAGGAAATGAATTAACATAAAGACAGAGAAATAGCTAGCCCAGGGCAGGAAAGAACAGAACAAATATATGAAAAAACCCCACAATACGTACCATGGGACATAGAGCACCGATCTTCATAGTGAAAAAACCTTTGAACAACTCGACCGCTTTCTTCCACCCTATCTTTGTTGATTGCAGGAGGTGATGATCCCAATCCACCCTCCTCCTCTATAACATACTCTAGACTCAGACACCCAGGAAAACACACAGACACGGTACTCAGACGCACAAGAAAACGGACACACAGAATGACCGATAGAGGTGGAGGAGAAGAAAAATGGCTTGAAACTGTGGAAGATTTAACTACATAAGATACCTGTTGCGTTTTCCATTTCCACTTCCTTCAACGGCTATAAAATATGGTAGGCGCACCCCTCTCATTCCAACCCAACTCCAACGGCTATAAGATATGGTAGGCGCACCCCTCTCATTCCAACCCAACTCCGGTCACACTGTCTCCATAGCGAAGAAATACAAATTGTTTTTCCTCAGTTTTTTAACCAACAGTGTTTTTATCAGTTGTTTTTCCCAGTTCCACTTTTTTTGGTCACTTAGCTTTTCCACCGTTTTTCCCAGTTCCACTTTTTTTTGGTCACTTAGCTTTTCCACTTCAACGGCTATAAGATAGGGTAGGCACGTTCCCAAGTCTGATAAGATGAGACATATTATATTGGGTAACCTCTCTTGTAAAGCATCCCACAACAAAGAAAACAGATTGTTTTTGTTCAGTTTCTTTAACTAAAAGTGTTTTTTCTCGATGCCTTTGACTACCTTTCACTTAAACCAATGTTTCATTTGGTAAGTGTGTAAACTTCGAATAGCCTTGTTCAATTCAAGATCTCGAAGTCCACACAGTGCCACCGTAATCAATCATATGTACATGTATGCATTTGTTGATGTCTAACAACTACGTTAACATTTAAAAATAAAACTTATTTTTTTTAATGCAAGTTTATCATTTGAAATGGTATGTTTCTGGTATGGTGATATTAAAACCTAATTTGTAGTTTATATAGTGATATTGTGTCCCAAGCAACTATTCATATTCACATGGTTAAAAACACTAAGTATATTGTGTCCGTTCACTTATTGACATTGTTGAAGTAAAAATCTCAAATTGCCTACCATGGTATGATATTATCAATTGTATATGATCCTAAATTAGAATGGGCAACTTATAAAAAGTCGTGTAAAATAACTAACATTGAAGTATAAAGTAGTAAATTATCTACTATTTCACTAATTAAATCTTGTGTTTGATTGTTTTATAATCATTAAACCATAAATAAAATAGTTTTATTAAAATCTTTCCTTTCTTGAAAAGTTTTGTCTTGCTTTAAAAAGAATTGTATGAAAAAATTTAGGAAATAATCCCAAAGCATCAAGGGATAAGATCAAGGTAGAATATGAAAACCCCTTTTGAACAAGTTGATAGCATTAACCACATAAACCATCTAATTCTAGAAATTTTGCTACAAGTATTCCCAAAAGTTATTCCATAAAAAATATCATATACATAAATGATTTTTCACTCTCTTAACCAAAAAATATCTTTATGGTTTTCAACTTTGGAGTGGCCTTAAATTGATGTTTCCTTGGTAGAGAGTTATACACAAGGGATGATTGGCCAACCATAACTAATAATATGATTGGAAAACAACTCGCTTTGTTGATTTCTTCCATACCCATAATATTTCGTTGTTACATAACTACCAAATACATTGGTCATAAATGTTGAATATTTAGGCAACAATTCATGGAAAATCCTTGCTTTCTCTTTAGTACTAATAGTACTAATAGTTTCTAATTTTATTAAAGAAATACAAACTCTATGTCTTGTTTTATTTTAGTTCATCTACCAATAAATAAATAATTATATAATATAAGGTTTAACCACCTTTTTATGACTACGAACCAAAAAAACCTCCTATTAATGTTTCTCTCTTGAATCCCACTACACTATGGAAGCTATTCTCATTCAATATTGGAGAAAGTATTGTATCCAGTATGAAAACCTTGAAATTACTAATGGTTAAACGGGATAATTTATTACAATCATTGTACTGAAAGGACCCTTAAAATATGTTACACTTATAGAGACATTATTGCTAACAATAGTTAAATGAAAAAAAGTACTACATCTTGAAAAGTGGTATCTATGTTTGACAATTGCACACCAATCCATTGAAAACTTATATATTGTCACGTGTTTTGTATGATCTCTACCAACAATCCCTCTAACTAGAGACGAGATATTAAGGGATACAACATTGCTTGCATGCATCCTCAATCGGGTATTGTAAATAATGAAAGTATATGAATATGACAAGGATGGTTGTAGAGTAGGTCTAGATAAATATTCCTTGGATAAAACAAAGCATTTTTGCACTACTACACGCCCTAATACATAAAACAATCATCAACAATAAAAAAAAATAGTTCCTCTCAGTTTGGCAACCAAAATGATATATTTCTCATAAGGAAGTTGAAATGTCAATCATTATTGGTGTTGATGGATAATCTAGATGCTTCAATAGGATGTCCTCTATGATGAGATTAACGTCCAAAGTTTTATTTATGTATAACACACCTTAAACATCATCTATCTAAAATAATTCCATCCAGGATTTTCAAGATGGAATTAGTAAACATTTTCTCAACTCAATCACCTAAACATGTTCTCTTGGATTTTTAACATGGGTCTAATAGATGAGAATCCAATACTTTTATCAATGATCCTCAACCGTATTAAAATGTAGTTGGTTTTTTCAAAATTTGACATTTTTACCACCAATTTATTTGGTTTGAAACTAAAATAATAGACATTGTTCAGTGATAATGTGCACTATTACCCCTTTTAGGTGAAATTATATCCCCCAAGGTCCATTAGTGATGGTAGTGTAATATTTCCAATCTCTCGTTGTGATATCTCCATTGTTATCCATACTAGACCTTCTACACAATGAATGGTTATTCGATCATGACTTTTTTTACTATTGCTTGTTCATAATCATATAGAAATAGATAATATACTTATGCTCTCAAATTTTAATATGCAATCTCATACACTACATTGACTTTATTTTTTCTATAATAGGTTCTGATTATTTAGATTAACTCTAATATATATTGTCACTAGTCCCAAGGATTAGTGCAATAATTGAACCATCCACCAAATGCATGTTGTTGACATGGAGGATATAGGTCACAAATTAAAATTTGTTTGAGTCCCTCTAGGTTACTAACTGATAATGTGGTTGGAGGTTGATTTGTCCTCCATCTTAATATTGTAGGGAAGAAGGGGGAATCCTCGTAAGGTCCATCTATTTAATATCTATGTGGACCCACATAAATGCAAGGTCTTTAGCTATTATCTCTACCAATTCCTTTTTTGGACCCATGGAAACACAAGTTCAATAGTTGTTCACTCTATTAGTTCATTTTTTCCATGTAGATATATGGAAGTAGATATAATACACAAAGAATATATGTTGTGTTATAGGAAAGAAACCACTTACATCTTATTTTCTCCAAATGTATGATGAAAATATAGAGTATAAAACAACTAGCTAACCCAATGTATCTATACAACTATCTTCTTCTGATGTCTCTCCAAAATAATTATAATTATCTGGATAACCTATCATTTCACTAAGGGTTTTCTGATGTAGGTGAAAACATTGTCTAATAGGTTGTTGTCAAATTACTTCAAATTCAATCAACTTTAGTGCACATGCAAAAGTTCTATCGTCTTTAGACTTCTAAACTTTCAATTATGATGGGTTGAATGGTATTGAATATCCACCATTACCTATTGGAGTTTATTGTTAGTTACACATTGGAAGTTGAGTAGCAACTGCATGCCCAGATTGGTTATGTCATTTCTTAATATATTTTGAATAATCATTATCTAGGGGTGAAGGCATTTTAGTCTATAGCATTTTCATGTCTCTTGGATTTTTTGGTCTTAAAAGGGATTTGAATATTCTCTTGTATGGATTTGGATGTTAGGATATAAATAATAATAATATTTTATTATTCTCCTTTGTAGGTCATACTGCACCTCCCATGATGTTTTGGAAACCATAGGAAAAATATGGAGAAAGAACATCAAAAATCATATCTATCTAATCATGAATGCATTCCATGAGGTCCTTGATTTACATATTGAACTCAAAGTGATAGTGAGATGATATCGTTCATCCTGCACTCCAATTGACAATTCTCCTTTTATGGTGCTATCGTGCTTGCCCAAAATTGGGTAACTAGCAACCCTTTCTATGTGTAGAGAAGAATACAAAAGATTGGTTCCTAAAGTTATGTTCGTTCTATTGTTGGACTTTGGTATTCTTAGCCTTTAAATATCAAATGTTAAAATTGTGGCTTATGTAAAGGTTGTCCAAGACACATGGAAGGATAATGTTTCCCAAGTATTCCCTTTAAAAAATATTTGGGGTCACAAAATCTTGTCTCATGTTTTATTTTCGATGTAATTCCAATCCTATATTTGAAAACCTCTTTGTTTTTCTGAGAATGATAAACTAGTTCTAAATGGGGATAGTTATCACCTTTGAAGTAAGTATGAATTTAGATGTAGAGATATATTTTTGTCATATAAACAACAAAAAATTTCATCCATTGCCATTTTATTCAAATAGAAACCAAAAAAATGACACTAAATGCCAACTAGAAGCTAAATGTGACCATTTTATTTAAATTAAAATAAAATTAAAATGATTATTTGTACTATTATAATTTTTGAAAAGGAATGTTACACTTGAAAACAACACCAAGTAAAGAAAAATGCTTTTACTCAAGATACAGACAAGTCACTTACAAATAATTCACAATGGATAATAAAGTCAGATCCTATGTATACTCTTAACTTCCACTACTCAAGATTTTACTTTGTATACTCTCAACATACACTATAGCACCCCTCATCCACCACTTCCAAACTCCATAAGTTTGTTTCTATTAAATTGTTCCCTTTTGTCTATATTTCCTTCCTTAAACCATTCTTACTTGACTTCAAGAGCCAAGATTTTCCATTTCCTATTAGTGTGAACTTATACCTAGCCTCAAATGATGGAAATTAACTAAGATTGTTTGATAAAAACAATAGATAGATGATATTGTAAATAATTTCTAAGGGATGCATATCTAAGGGGTAAAATAATGCTTTGACTTAGACTTCAGCTGCAGATCATGCCTTCCAAGACTTAAAAGATGCTATGTGCTTAACCCCTGTCCTAGCCCACCCAGGCTTCACAAAGACATTTGTATTGGAATGTGATGCTTCCGGGAAAGGAATTGGAGTCATCCTCATGCAAGATGGCAAGCCTTTGGCCTTCACCAACAAACAACTTTCAGAGTGACATTTGGGCCAATCCATTTATGAAAAGGAAATGTTATATATTATGCATGTTGTGGATCTCTGACATCCTTATTTATTGGGTCAACGATTTCAAATTAAAACTGATCATCAGAGTCTCAAGTATTTCCTGGAACAACGAATTTCATTCCCGACGCAACAAAAATGGGTGGCCAAGCTATTTGGCTATGATTATGAGATCATTTACAGGAAGGGAAAGGAAAATGTAGTGGTTGATGCTCTTTCCTGAATATATGAAGAATATGGGTCCATTTTCTCCCTCTCGTTCAATGTACCAAATTGGCTCCAAGTTGTTCATCAGGAATGGCTGGAAGACCCCAAAATTTCTAGACTACTCCACCAATTGCAACACAATTCTTAAGTTTCTCCAGGGTACTCTTGGCACAATGAAGAGCTTCACTACAAAGTTTGTTTGTATTTATGCAAGCAATCCCAACTTAAATCCATAGTTCTTTCTAAACTTCATGCCTCACCCACAACAGGGCATTCAGGTTTTACCAAAACCTATGAACGGGTCAAACGTTATTTTTTCTTGGAGGGTATGAAACATGAAGTATACAACTTTATGGTTGAATCAGTGTAACAAGGGAGAAACGTTCAAAGATCGAGGTACACTCCAACCAATTTCGATTCCACCTGCTATTTTGAGAGATATTTATATGGATTTCATTGTAGGCTAACCTAAATCGAGAAATAAGTCAGTCATCATGGTGGTTGTATATCATATCTCCAAATATGATCATTTTTGTGCTCCTCAACACCCATTCACAACTTCCACAATGGATCAAATATTTATGGATAATATCTCCAAGCTTCATGGCATGCCTAATTATATAGTCTCTGACAGAGACCCCACTTTCACTAGCAATTTTTGGAAATAATTGTTCAAGCTACAGGGAACCTAAATGCATCTCATCACTACCTATCATCCCAAGATGGATGGCCAGACTGAAGTTGTCAACAAGTGTTTCGAAACATACTTGAGTTTTTTTGCATCTAAGAGGAAAAACTAGTGGGATCAATGGTTACCCCTAGTTGAATGGTTGTACAACACATCTTACCATACAACTACTCGCATGACCCATTTTGAAGAAATCTATGGCCAAAATCCCCCATCAGTTCTCTCCTATATGCCAAGGGTCTCGAAGGTTCAGGAGGTTGAAAAAAATATTAGAGTGTGCAAGGCTATTCTTCATCCCCTCAAAGAGAATTTGGTCATGGTTTAGAATCAAATGAAGCAACAAGAAGATCAAGGTCATTCTGAACACCATTTTTTTGAAGGGGACCATTAGTTTCTTCTACTACAACCTTATAAGCAAACTTCACTCAAAGCTAAACATTGTCTAAGAATTGCGCCCAAATTTTATGGTCCTTATACAGTGCTCAATCATGTGGGATTGGTGGCCTATCAGTTAGCTCTACCCAGTAATTTGAATCTCCATCCTACTTTTCATGTTTCCTTCTTAAAGAAGGTGATTGGAACTAAGTTCCAAACTCAAACTAGTCTCCTTGAGTTGGATGAAGAAGGTTCCATATGGTTGCAACCACAACTAGTCTTGGCCCAACGAGAGCATTGTCTCAGTCAGTGCACCGTCAAATAAGTGTTAGTCCATTGGAAGGATACAATTCTAGAAAATGCCACCTAGGAGTCGATCGCCATTCTATGACAATTTCCTCACATGAAGCCTTGAGGACAAGGTTTTTATTTAGGGGGGGAGGGGGGGGGGGATGTTAGGTATCTAACCTTCCTAACCCCTCACATAGGTAGAACAATACAATTCCATGTAATAAAGGCCAATATTAATAAGGCCTAGAAATAAGGAAGGATAAGTCAAATGTAATAAGACCTAATAGAATCTTCTTCTTCTAGAAGGATCTTCCTTTAGATTGTTCTTTTTGATATATATATTTAGTATAAATAGGAGTAGAGGGTATGGGAAATATTGTCTTGGATATTATTGTAATAGAGATATGTTATGTTGGAGGTTTCCCCCTTGAACATGCAAGTAAACATTGCTATCATTAATCAAGATTCTCTTTCTGATGTTATTATGATATTGTTTTGGTATTGTTTTGGTTATATCATTGTTGTTCTGCCATTTCTAGCTAAAGTATTTTTGGTCCGCATACTATTTTATATCTGGAATACTACAAAGACTTGTGCGGTAATTTTTTTTTCAGTGTAGATATATATTCCAAATTCTTTAAGCTATAGAGATATGTCGTTACACACATAAATCCACAGTCAGGGAGTAATACTGTTACACATTATTTTCGTCATCCATATGACTGTTAATGATGTAAACCTATATGTTTCCTTCAGAGGGGTTAGTGGCTTGAGTTCCTGAAGAAGGAAGGGAGAAGAACTTTTCCTGAGAAAAGAAGTTTCACTTTCCTTTGTAAAAACCCTATAAAAAAGGAAGTTCGCAGGTTGCATTATTGCTAGGGTGCGAGAATGCCTGATTCTTGTAGAATGCATCATAGCTAGGTCGCGAGGAGTTCACAGTCTACTCTATAGGCAGGGTGATAGAATGCTTACACATGGGAAAAACAAGCATTTTCTCGAATCTTCTAGAAGGAGAAACTTCCATGGTGATGTGGCATCTGAATGGTTTGGATCTTACTCGCTTTCATGATTTAGTGGGATCATCCTAACCTCCTCACCTTATCCTCTTAAACTTATAAAAGGAGAGGAGCTCTCATGGAGAAGGGATAAGTTGGATTTGGCTTGGAATTATTAGATTGGTTACAGTGGTTTTGAGTTTTGCCTTTGTCAAGATAGATTGTGAATATTATCAGATCTGTGCTCTCAAAATTCTTGGAGTGAAAGTGTGTGGGGAACGAAGGAAATTTGGAAGGTACCTTATGACATCAAGGCCATGGTTGTAATCTCTCTTTCACATTTA
>SNQJ01S0059207.1:74248-93738 GCA_010110895.2 Picea sitchensis | reverse complement strand
CCCCGCCATAAGGGAAAGTGATAAAGGGAGTAGAAGTGCCCCCCATAGATCCTTGCAGAGGAGCATTGGAACTCCCTGCCCCCAAAACTGAATTCTGTAGAGTGGAGGAGTAAAGTACAGTACTCGTACCGAAGCTAGGCATCCTGTATGAGAATGGAGGGCCTGTTGCATTCTGAGTAAATGGAGCAGTGATCGCCACCATAGATGGAATTAGACCATTGATCGAGGTAGAAGCAGTCGAGACCATAATGGTTCGGACTGGCGATGGTTTGTTAGGATGTGGAACACCCCTAGTAGTGACAGTCATGAAGGAAATATTAGTATTCCTTGAAGAAGTAGCAGCGTTTGCTTCAATTGTTTCTTGTGACCCTACCTGACACTCGTAAGGTAGAACCTGTACGACAATGGGTGGCGATAGATCAGTGATGGGAGGGTTATATGGACCAAGAGCTTCTTCTCCGAGGTCAGAAATGATTGGTTCCTCCATAATAAAATGTTCTCCTCTCGAAGATGGGTTAGGCACAATTTCATGTGACCTGGTTGTCTCAAAAGACCCTTGTTGGTCTAGTTTGCACCTTAGCAGTGGCGGGGGGGTTCGAGGTCAACCGACGATAGGATCAGAAGCCTTTGTGACCAACAGAACTCTTGATCCTCCACTATGTGAGAATATCAAAGACACACTAGGGAAATCTATAAACATTTGAAAACCAACATGCACTAGAAAAATTACCTATGAGCTAAAACATGCAGTCACTAGCTAGTTGGAAGAACAGTTACAAAAACCAGAACCTGAGAAAATTACCGGTGCAAGTGAAACTCGAATATGGAAGCACCCTCCACGTATACTCTGCAATGTGTGGCCCAATGTCTGTCCTAGGTACCGCGGTATACCCCCGCAGTCACCTGTGTAAGTCACTAGAAAGATAGGCAACTAGGTTTCCAGCACGTAAACAGTCACCAGGCGGGTACAATCGATAGTCGGGTGGACCGCAATGAGTAGGGTATCAAGCCTGAAAGCTATCAAGGGTATCGAAATCAAGTGTTTCAGAAGATGACTGAGGACCTCGAACATATTCGATACCCACGAACCTTCATTGCAAATGTAATCAACGGAATCCCAAGATAAGCCCTCTATATGCGTTACCCACTACGCTTGGTCCGGCTTTGGAGGGGTTATCTCTGCTACCTTTCCTTACGCGGCCTCATGTTTAGCCCCTGTGTTAGAGGGGGGTCCCATAAAAATTTCATGATACTAGACTTTTGACACTCCCTAGCACAGACTCTTATGTTTGTTTTAGTAGCCTTGAAGAGTTTCATCTCCAATCCTAAATCAAGGCTCCAACTTAGACTAGTTGATGGACCCTACAAACATAAAGTCTAGTTGATTTTAATTAATCTTTATTTTTAGTGGTTGTCTTAAGTTAAAGGGAATGAAAGTGAAACCAGTGATGTTTTTCAGAGATGAATGGGAAGAGCATATATAAAAAAAATGGAAACAAATTACTTCTTCCCCAATTCAATTTTTCACATTCAATCTCTTTAACCAACTTTTCAAACTTTTTTTTTCCTAAGATCTTTTAACAAAAAACTCAAAAAAAGATTTCACTTGACTACGAGCTAGTTATTTTCCTAAGTCAATCAGTCAAGAACTTACAAAAAAAATCTTTTTTCCTGATGATTAATGCAAACAACCAACTACTTAACAAAACCAAGAAGTAAACTATTTTTTTTTATTTTATGCTAAAAAAGAAAAAAAGGAAAAATGACGACAAGTAAAGGCCAAGAAAAGAATTATGGACTAAGCACAGATCGAAAGGAGTTATTGACAATAACACACAAGTTGATTGAAGCATACTCTCACACTTGTCTAAAAACCCTATTACAGAAAAACAAAGGAAAAACTTTCAATGAAAAAGCAAGCTATGTTGGAATCCAACCTAGGCTACAACTGTTATGACAGAGACCATAATGAAACAAGAAAAAACTTGGGAAGTGAATCTTGATAGGGAAGAGGATGACTACCTCCTCAACATTTTCTAGATAGATGCACGACTGTCACTTCAATATCCAGTGTATGCACGCAGGCTACCCAAATACAGGACGTGTATGCACACAGGCTACCCAAAGACAGGACATGTATGCACACGTTCATGCCTACTACAGGCCACGTGTGCCTCTGTTTCTCCTCAAAAGAAGAAAGACAAGGAGCTAATCTCAGGAAGGGAGTACTGTATTGAAAACCAAAACCCCTTAAAGGTACAAAAACTTACTCTTGACAGAAAAAGATGCAAGGAAACTTGAGAAAGAAAAGCTAATCTGAGGTTATACCTAGGCTATAGACTGCAACAACAAAGAACATAAGTAAAATCCAGAAAACCCTTGAGAAGGATCACTTCTGATAGGGAAGAGGATGATTGCCTCTCTTTAAAAAAAAAAAATATGGACTCAGACACGCTACTGATCCTTCATCAGCTAGCGTGTGCACGCAGGCTGTATGAAGGTAGGGCATGTCTACACACTTACAGGCCTTATACATACTATGTATACCTTTGTGACTTCTCGTAAAAGAAAATGTAGCCAAGCAAAGAAATTAGGGAATACTGGTATGGAGGACCAGAATCCCTATGAGCTTAGACTCTTGCAGAAACTCAGAAGAAAGGTGATGAAACCAATTTAAAAATACCCAAAAAGTGTCCCCAAAAACCCTAGAGATTTCCCTAGTATGGTCGCCAGTTCTATTGTGGGTGGGAAATCCCCCTACAAACTAGCATTAAGGGTTTTTTAATGCATGCATAAATGACATAAAGTATCCTACTTCTTACCATCATCCCAATCATAAAACCCCATTATTCATATGCAAATACAAGGTTAAAAAGATCAAGTTACTATACCTTAGTTTTCATGTTTGATGTCGATCCTTTTAACGTTTGGTTGCTCCTTGACTACAAGTCTCCTCCCAAAGCTGACCTGCATTCAAAAATAGAAAAACAAAGAACTCCAAACATTCATATGATCTATGGACTAATGGGTTATATATTCAATCAATATATAATCAATATTAAATATTAACAATCTCATATGGAGGGATGGGAAAAGTACTTCTTTTATTTATCTCACAAGAGTAACCTTACAATAGTGAGATCGGCCACTACTCCTCGAATCTGGTCTTGGGCTCTTCCTCAACTGTGCTCCAACTTCTTTTGTATATGCTTCTCTTCAAACACTAGTTGCAAAAGGTTGGGACAAAGGGAATGCGAAATTGGGTAGAGTTTCTTTACCATGATTTTCCTCCTTTCAAATGGGACCCCTACCCCTTATTTTATAGGCTAGAAAGGGCTAGGTATTTGGTTGAGTAACTGGCTATGGGAGGTCAAACGGTTTAGTTAACTTACCCAAAATTGTGTGTTCCATCAACAAATTTTCATTTTTCGTGCTTTTTTAGGTACATGCGGGTTGTAGTGGGTCAACTAGTGTGTACACATATGCAGTAGTGGAGCAGGGCGCATGTGCCTTCAAAAAGGGTGTTTTTAAGAAGAGTTGTTCATAAGTGGCTTGGCAAAGAAGGAATATGATATGGCATGATGACATGTAAGCATGTTTGGTGCAAATTAGGGTTATAACAGTGGGTTTCCACGATCTTCTGGGGATCATGCCTCTTGAACTCAATATTCACCAACTTGATGTCTTCCAGGGCTGCAGCCTCTACCTTCAAGTGGTTGAAATCTAAAAGTGAGAACATACCAACCTGAAGCGGGAAAGTTCACCATATGTTTTTCTGGGCCGCTTTTAATTCTTTACTGATGCCCCCTCATTATAGTTTGATACATAACCTCTCGACACACCAGTTGATCTGGTAAAATCTTTGGTAAAGCATGTGGTGAAACTAAACACCCAAAAACCCTAATGTAGGAAAAATGTTCCTCAATATACCAGTCTGCTATTTTCCCTAGGTTGGCCATGATCTTGTCTGCAATCCTGGGAGGCGGGAAACCATAGAGGGTGATATGCATAGGCACCACTACGTAATGACAAATTTCATACAATAAATCTCGGGCTTTATCCTCCCACAACTTGGAGTGATAGAAGTGTATGGGCTTGGCCCTGGTCTGGGTCCAACTCTAGCTCATCAAAGGGAAATGCATCATAAAACAAATTGCATCCATAATGTATGCCAACATGTAGAAAGGGGAAGGTTTCCCTTTGGCCTTCAATGATTGATACTCTATGATTTCCTTGGCCAAATTGTCCGATAATATCTTGGCCCAATTGAAGGAATATCCCTCTGCTACTTCATGCATGATTGGTACCCATGGTAAAACGAAGTATGGCACACCCATGTGTCGTATATGCGTCTAATGAGGTTGTGGTGTATATGCCATGGGTGTTTTCTCTGAATTTTTCAGGGTGTCCCCACCAGTCCTTGATTAAGTCAGGGTAGTTATTTCCATATTGTGTGCACTCTTGTTTTTCGAACTCCATTAGGAAAGCGGCATTGTAACTATATTTGAAAACTAGGGATAATTTATACATTACCTATATATGCTCTGGTCGAAAGGACCTGACAACCACTTTCTATGAATTGAAGATGCTCCTGGTTTCAATGTCAATGTTCTCCAGGGCCCAACCTATCATGTCATTGTAAGGCATGAGCCTCGACCATGCGACTATTTTTTCCATCTCTGATTGAGCTATATCCCTGAGCTTTGATGCATGGGTTTTGGTCACCTCATCTCCTGAATCCTCTAGGCATTTTATCAACTCGTGTTGTAGAATATCAAACACCTATGTCCAGTTTTTCATGGTATCTATAGCTCTCGGTGAATTATCTGAGAGAAAATATGTGTTCGGGTTCACACTCTCACCAACTTCTTTAGCCATTTTTCTCGGCGCCATGATATTACGTGCTTAGAACTGTGTTACCTATTATAAGGAAATGCATAAAATTCTTAGCTTGCTAAAACTTGTTGTTCTGTGAGAATGCAAAGAGAATTCAAAATCCGATATCCTTATTCACCTTAAGTGTATTTATTTGGGAATACTCTACTAACGATGCATTCATTTACCTTAGTGAAAATTTCTAGGCGTTGATCTGCGATCTTATTTGAAATCATTGTCGTGGAGTAGTGATTAATGCCATTAATATTGGTGGTTCGCGATCACGAACTTAGATGAATAAGATTTGAAATTTCCCGAACTACGATTTAGCGAAAGATTAATTGCGAGATAATCATGTTTAACCCATTAATTAATTTTGTTTATCATTAAGTGTTTTCAGAATTCAGGATTTTGATAGTAGCTCGATATAGAATTCTTGAAACCTGAAAATGCGAAGTGATAATAATTGAATAATTAATTTTAACCTTAATTAACCCTTCTTAGTATTTAAGGTATTTCGGAAGTTTGGACTTCGGGGATTCAGGATGTGATGGATGGAAAATATATGAACTCCGAATGTACGAAGTTATTAATTAAATTTTAATTGGGGTTAACTTAATTAATCAGGGTTTAGCTTTTGGGTATTTTATTATGACTAGGACTTTTCGAACACTCTTTGGGAATTGAGACTTTGAAGTTGAGACATGGTGAAACGCCTAAAGCACGAAACTCTGAAGAACGAAACTCTGAAGCAATCTCTAGTGCTTGACTTTTTTATCAATCAGGTGGCTCCAGAAAACTCAGGGGAAAAAGGGATCATTTTACCAACAGAGGAATTTAATCGACGGTGGACATCATGCACACCTTAAGACTACAAATGAAATTGATTTAATTGTCTGAAAACTGACTTCCGAGTTTCTATAAAAGGATAGAGTAAATATCCAGGCTTAGAAATTAAAAGTGATCCAACACTCTACAAAGTATGACCCAACATATGACCTAGGTACCACGATATACCCCCGTAGTCACATGTGTAAGTCCCTAGAATAAAGAAAATTAATTTGCTAGCTCACAAGCAGTCACCAGGCAAGTACAGTCAACAGTAGGGTGAACCACAATGAGAAGGATAACAAGTTTGAAACCTACCGAGGGTATCGAAATAAAGTTGTATGAAATACAACTGAGGATCTCTAACAGATTCGAGGTCCATAAAGATTCACAGACAAATACAAGCGATAGTATTCCCATGACATACTCAATATGCATTCCCCACTACGTTTAGTCCGGCTTTGGAGGGGTTATCTCTTCTTCCTTTCCTTACATGACCTCGTGTTTAGCCCCTGTGTTAGAGGGGGGTCCCAGATAAATTTCACGTCACTGGACTTTTACACTCCCTTTCTCTGACTCCAATGTTTGTTTAAAATCCTTGAAGAGTTTCCTTTCCAACCTAATTCAAGGCTCTAACCCTAAACTAGTTGATTGACCCTACAAACACAAAAGTATAGTTAATTTTAGATTTAGCATTCATTTTAAATGGATTGTTTTAACTCAAAGGATATGGCAGTGAAACTAGTGATTTTTATGAGAGACGAAAAGAGGATAAATAAACGAAACTATGAATGCAAAATTATTTCTAGTCAAAAATAAATATTTACAACTAGCTCTTTGTAACCAACTTTTTCATAAATAATTTTTTCAATATATTTAAAAAGAAGACCTAAAACAAAACTTTTCTCGACTATGAGCTACTTAAGTTCTAAGAAACCAGTAAAGAACTTAAAAAGTGAACTATTTTTCCTTTCAAGTAAAATAACTAACTCCAACTACTTGACCAAACTAAGAATAAAAAATATTTTTTTCTTTTTTGAAAATGCTTTAAACAGAAAAAAAATTGATATATATATTTTTTTCTCTTTTCCTTAAATAAAATGAAAGCGGGGGGGAAGAAATACAATACAATATTGAAACTAACCTTTGGCCCACTGCGGATCACAGGGAGTCACTAAAGATACCAAACAGGATGATACAAAATTCAAAGACGTGCCTAAAACCCTTTCACAAGTAAACACAAGAAAATTCAAAAAGACAAGCACACTAACATCTAACCCAATCTATGACTGTAAAAATAGAGACATTGAACTCTATCAAGAAACCTTGAGAAGTAAAATCTCAATCAGGAAAGAGATTGGTTGCCTCTTTTTCAAAAAAACAATCTTGAACCAGGTACGGTAATGTTGTTTCAATAGCCTTCATATGTACGGGAGTTGTTTACTAGACAGGGCACGTATGTATATAGGATGACCCAATGTAGGGTGCGTACACCTCTGTAATTCCTCAAAAAAGAAATAAAATAGACAAAATTAAAGGGCAGGGAGAACTAGTATGGCAACAATAGGTGACCAGAATCCCTTAAAAGACTCAACAGACTCAAAAGAAACTTGAAAGGTACAAAAATCAATCAAACACCCAAAATAAATCCCCTAAAACACTAGAGGCTTCCCCATTATGGTCATCAGTTCTGCTAGCAGGAAAGCCCCCCTATGACTACACTAGAGTTTACAATGTAGGTAGATCAAAAACCATCTAAAATTCAACTACTTCTCTAACGAACCCAAACATATCCAAGACTCATACAAGAAAAGAAAAGATGAGAAGGATAGGGTAACTATACCTCTACTCTACATCTAGTAGTGATCCTGTTGCGCTTGAAATCTTCGCTGTCTGCACACCTCCTCCCAAGGATGACCTGTATTCAAAGAAAGACAAACATAAATATACAAGCATGCAATTCATATAGAAATTAGGGTTAGATGTTAGGATATCCAAACATAAACCATTAAAAACATTCAATACACCATGATTTGGGACAGGAAACATACTTATTTTATTGATAAGTCAATGATTATACCTTTTAAAACCAAAGTCGATTACTACTCCATGAACCTGGTTCGGGATCCTCTTCACCAAATTCCAAGTGCACCTATGTATGGATTATCCTCTTAACCTTCGAATCTCTTCTTGGGAAGTGAATGGGTTCTGATGGAGGAAGAAGGGAAAATTCGGGAATGCTCAGGAAATTCTCACAAAAGGGATGAAATTACTTGGGGCAAGGAGGGGATGTGAAATGGGTAGAGTTTCACTATTCTTATGTCTAGATGTGGAATGAGACCCCAAAACGTCCTTTTATATGACAAAAGGATGGTTATTCGGTTGGGTGATGGGCTATAGGCGGTGGATTAGTTGGGAAACTACCCAATAGTCCGTAAGCTCAACGAATTCCTTGCAACCTTTTATTTTTTCCAACTTTTGCGAGTATACGCGGGTTGTAGTGGTGCAACATGCATATGTACATGGGATGTAGTGGTGCATAAATCATATACATGTAGGCATTATTGGTGTAGGGCGCGTACATCTTCAAAAAATGGGTTTTTTAGAAGAGCAACTTAGTAGTGGCTTGGAAAAAAAAGCATGTAAGAAAGACAAAGGCCAGATATTCATATGTAGAGAAATTTAGGGTTATAACAATACTTTATTTTGAGTTTCTTCCTTCTTCTTTCCTTTCTCCACAACATCCTTTGGAATAGATTCCTTCTTAGGCTAACTTGAAGAAGGTGCATTATTTTGATATTATTTGGTAGGATTTCCCTTTGGAGGATTTCCCTTTGGAGTATTTCCCTTTGGATGATTTGAAGGCACCTTTTGTTTTCATAGATTATATTGTTTCTGGAATTTCATGATGGCATTTTGCAACCCTGTCTGGTAATCTTCCTTTTCTACTTAAAACCTTTCATCATCCTCCCACATGAAGATTTAATTTTCATCCATGAACTGGTCATGTTTTTATTTATTCAAAAACACCTATATTTCATTAGTATCACATCAATGCATTTTGTCTTCAAAAGTTCCATCAAAATTTTCATTTACATAATTATTTTGAAAGGGAGGTCTTCTTTTTTGATCACCCTGGTTCCTTTGATCTCTTTTTCTGATTTGTGGAATTGTTGGTGTTCTTTGGTTTCTGAGTGGAACATCAACATGTTCTTTGGTGTTAGGCTTATTATATAAAGACATCCTCTCCATGAGTTTCTCCATGGTATTCATCATCATTTCAAACCTCTCTTCCGATGGATGTGAGGTTGAAGGTTGTGCCTTATCTTGAACCTTGTTCATGTCTTTGTCAGACTTATATTTGATCTTTCCTGAAGCCATTAAATTCACTTCAACTTCTATTGCATCACTCATCATATCATCCAGTGAAGTGGATATTCTTTCCCTTAACAACAAAGAAAAAATGTTTTCAAAGGAATCAACATATCTAGTTGAGCAGCTCTATGAGAAGGTTTTACTTAAGTAGGAATTGAATAAGTTGAGCAACCCTGGGAGGAGGTTTTACTTTGGTAGGAATTGAGTTGTAAACTTTAATAAACCTAGCTAAAAAATCGTGGATCGTTTCATCAGGTGACCTTCTCATGTTGTTATACTAGGTTAGAAACTGAAGGGGGTTTTTCTTGTCACCCCATTTTGCAAGAAAAATCATTTCAAAGGCTTCAAAATTTTGGAGCCCTAAACCATTTTATGACTTCTCCTGCAAGACGTTGTGCAAACAACCTCATTTTTGCATCTTCAAAATCTACTTCTTCTAGGTCTATAAAATCATTGAACCAATGTAAGTAGTTTTGGGCTGACACATTACCTTCAACATCATACAACTTAATCCTTTGATTATATTCCTGGGGTAAGTCATGTAATTGAGCAGGTAGGACAAGAGGAGAAAACCTAGCTACCATGGCTGCAGTAAGAACTTGAAGTGGTTGTTGGTTAGGAATCACAAGAGGTTTAGTAGAGGCATCTAAAATTAAATATTGGAACCTCTTCTCATCAAAGATGATCTCGTTCAAACAAGAATCATATTTAGTTCTGAATAGAGTTTGCTCAAATTTCAAATCAAAATCAAGGTGCTCAATGATTATCACTCCATCTTTGGGAAAGGATAGATATCATTCCAGATAGACAGCTGGGATTATTGGCTTTTATTTTCTTTTGTGTATAATATTCTCAGGATCAAACACATGGATCACTGCTTCTGGGTATGTATTTATCCCGGTATGAATTCTCTTGGGAGCTAGGATTTATAACTCAAACTACTTTATGCTATTGGTATCTTTATAATGGATTCGCCAGGGTAAATTTAGTATCGACCAATAAGGTGTTTGATTCACTGTCACCCTCAGGAATCAAATATGAAGCTTTAAGTCATTATTTTCCTAGGGAAGATTTCACTTTCGATCCCCGAAAACGACGCCATAATTTTAGCACTCTATAAATTTGTTTGACTAATAAACACATGGCAGAGGTAACCTAAAAACCAACTTTATAGTTGGGTACTAGCCTTTCTCATCTCAGAGAGGTATCTCTCGTGTCACTTGGTGTTTCTTTGACAATCAATGGCTAGGGTTTTTTGTTTTGGGGAATTTTTATAAATTTGTTGACAAGGAAGGGGAGGGGCACTTAGGGATATGGAGTCTAATTCCTGAAAATGAATAGAAATGATGACTGGTGAGTAGAAATATCCAGAGGATAAAGGATAAATGAGGTGATGAATCTGAGTTATACATTGTAATTTACAGAGTGTAAGAAGAAAGGAGAAAACAAGTAACTGCATTAGAGCATGAATGAAATGAATTCTGAATTAGTTAGGAATAAACATAACAATGTTTAAATTTCTTAAGACAAGACCATCATAAGATGAATTTTGGGCCTTTAAAATATCCAATTTAAATAGAAGACATTCCTAATGGAATCATAAAAACAAGAAATACATACAAAGAGAGAAGACAAAAGTCATATCACCACCATTAAAATATTTTCATGGAGACTTCAAAGACTTTTGCATATGTATTATATTCATCTTCAGAAAATTACATTCAAGTTCAATCAACTAAAGCATTCCCTTGCACTTCTACCAACCCTTAATACATTTGGAACTCATAATTTTTATACAAGTTCGAGTTCCCTTGGTTTAAAACCGATTACAATGCTTGAAATGAAACGTTTCAGTTTCTGAAACTGATTACAATAATTACAAATGACATTTTCGGTATGGGAATCGATTATAATGATTAACAAGGAAAAGTTTGATGATCTGGCTCCTAACTCCTTTGACGTTTCAACTCCTTTCTTTTCCACTTGTTCTATTATGGTCTTCTGCTTGATCTGCCATCTTCAGTGACACCTGGACATCATTTACTGGCTCCTGGAAAACTTCACTTTGTCTTACCTAGCCATAATATCTCCTTCCATTCCAAGTCAGAAGGGATATCATAATCCATCATTTATTTGATTAGGATCTCCAAGTCAATGCAAAAGGAATATGTCATGACTGGTAGTCCTAATTTCACTTCTTTTAATTGATTTGAAATCTCAAAATCTGTAATCAGATGGTCAACCAGGGTTTCCCCTTTCAAGTTTTCCTCCAGTTCTTCAAACTTGGAGTGGTCCATTCTGCACTGAGTGAGGTGAGCGTTATATTCTTCTTGATCATATAATTTTCCTTTTCCATCCCAAAATGGTTGGAGACCTTTAATAAACAATTATTGAAACAAACCCTTGAACTCTTGCACACTTTGCTCCATCTGTGTTGCCTTGGTTTGGACTGATTTTAACAGGTATGTTTAGCAATAACCCTCTTGGCCCTGATAATTAATGTAGTTCTATCTTTGTCTCCAATGGTCTGAATTTATGCATTAGGGATGGAGTTTAGCAGGTTTATGGCATTTTGGGTCCATTCTGATGGATTGTTTGCTAAATTCCCATTTACAACAGTGCACCTGCTTCTAGCTATGATGGCTATGTTGTCTTTACCACTGATGAAATTTAGATCCACTCTGAACTTGGAAGCTTCAGTAGTTATAGAATCCCATATGATGTGATTGGATCCCTGCAATAGTCCTTTTCCCCTTAATATTATTTTTATACTGTCTATCATTTCCTGTAAGGCTTTATTCTCCTTTTGAAACTAAGCCATTATATCATCCTTTGCTTGCATTTCTTGCTTCAACTTCTCTATGTTCCCTTTTATCCATTTGATTCTTCCTTCTTTCAGGCTAACTTGTGACATATCCTGGATAATCCCTTCAGTGTTTGGCCCAGCTTTTGTAGTAGAAGTCACAACTGCAACGTTGTTCAACAACTTTGTTTTCTCTTGTGACCATTTCACTTTCTATTTTTCTAACTGCAACACTTTAGCTTTGTAGTCCAATGCCTCTTGGTGAAATGTTTCCTTCTCTTGTTATAGAGAAACCAATTATGTTGTTTGTGGGTGCTCTGTGGCAGACATTTTCAGTTTCTTCTTCAAGATTTGAATTAAGTTGTCCTTTTCAGATAATTAGGTTTTCACCCCTTGGGGACCTTCAGATTCCAACCTTTTGACCTGATTCTGCCAAGATATACTAGATGTCTTTTCCTGCCTTAATTGTTCTTCCAATTGCATCATATGGGATGACATTTTATAGTTATTCAAGATTAAACTTAATTAATTTGAATATAACATGTCACCGATATTTCTATGGAATTTGACCTTGTCTGGAACACTGATGTTGTCATACCTTATCTTGATCTCAGACACTTTGTCCTCATCTGCAATTTCTATATTAAATGTCCTCTTCTCAATATCTCTCATTATGAACAAAGACGATTTGTGCTAGGAAATATTTTCTACCTTTGGGATTAAATCCCTCATCTCACTTAGAGGAATATTTCCCTTCTCCGCATATTGTTTTGCCAAATCTTATTTAGATTGATACACTGCTTCAAATGTCTTGTTAAAGATGTATTTTCTGCTGCTAAAAGTTTTGGAGCTTCCTTAACTTTGGGGTTTTCTTTCTTTTTCAACTTCAACAGTCCTTGTACCACTCTCCACCATATCAAGATTTACTTGTTCTCTGGGCTCTTCCTCCTCCAAATTTACAATCTATGGAGACTGTGTAATGTTTATCTTATTTTGGGAAATTTGTTGATCATTGGTTCCCATGGCCTCTAAAATTCTTCTCTTGTTGTAAACACTTACCTTGGGGATTTTGAATATCAGTTTCTAAGGAGCTTGATGTGTTTGACTCTGTTTCAAGGCTGCCTCCACTTGCTGCATTTGATTTGGTTGTAATATTGCTTCCATATCAACACAAACTTCTAGGTTTTCCAGTTTATCAAAACCCTCAACATGTTCATTCTCATAAGGGGCCTATTTTTTCATCAATGTCCTCTTGGATATGATTTGGTGTGGGTCATATATTCTCCCATGTAGTTGTGCAAAACCAAAATATTTGAGATTTTCTTGAATCTGAGATAAACAAGATATGGATTTGACAATTAAAGGTCCAATGATAAAAGGGAACTTGAGGTTAGAAGCTTTGTGAAATTTCAATAAATTCTCTGACTCAGATATAATTCTCTACCTGATGAATTCAAGGGAAAATAATCTGGGGGTCAGGAAAATAGGTAATAGATAGGTGGATTCATGACAACCATAAACCTAGATCACAGTTGAAAGCATGAATAGTACCCAGTCCCCCACTTTGTTTTCTAGATTTGGTTGTAGATATATCCTCATGTCATCCAAAAATCTAGGTAAGATGTTGTTGAATATTAAACTCTAAATCCTGGACATGAATTTGTTGGTGAAAATGAGAAATATAATCCTTTTACATTCAGTTGATATGAATGTTTCTTCAGGAAATTCTCTCTTATTGGTCTCTATGAAAATCTTCAATAGATAGGTGTATTATCTGAAATTCCTTAGAGAACTAAAATTTATCAACTACTTATGGATATTGTCAGCTATGAATTGATCAATGCTGATACAGACTAACATACCAGACCCTGACATAAAATGGTCAATCGAAAATAGAGCATGACTTCGACTACATATTTGGTATTATATAGACCTAAAACCTGAATCAAGAGGGAACGAACCCATTGGACTTCAATAACCATTATACTCACATTCATTGGCAAAGACAAACTCTCTAAAAAATGTTCTATTTTGGCAATTGTCTGTAAAAACAGATCTCTGACTTCTGATGGACACTCTCTGTATAACCTAATTAGATTTTATTCATTGAAGGATTCAGACAGTGCAGATAAAGAATCTAGTATACTGAGGGCATATTGAATTGATATACTTTCTACCCTACACATGACCTCAGACCCTTTCTTATTTATGATGACTTTTTCTTCCTATGAATACTGCTCTGCGTACCAACCTATGAATTTGGGAAAAGGGAAAGCGACTTCGATAGCATAAGGGACTATGGTGTCCTAGACGAATTCAAGGAATGGTATATTATTTCCTACATTATCACACAAATTTCTTATGGACACAAAGATGGGTGAAATGGTGATTTCGGTGTCAAAAACATCCGAACCTCGGTCAATTAGGGCTTCTTCATTTGACACAGGTTTTTGATATGTTACTAAAGTTATGATAGGGTCCATGGGGGCAATGAAACATACCTTGAAATGAGTGGAAATGGCATGAACTTGGTGTACTATTGAGCTGAAGTCTAATGATGGTGGCCACGCCAACTTTCAAATGTTCCAGTATTTTGAAAAATAATAAAATAAATAACAAATTCCCTTTATATAATTTTTTGATTTCAGGGGCCCAAGGAATTCGTTTGGAGAAAACTGCTTCTTGCCCCAAAATTCACTCGGTGGTGCCATGCGGTCCTGACCTAAAACCATGGTTTAGTTTACATCCTGATTTCAGGAATTATCCTCCCCACAATTCCCCCCCCTGAAATGATCCTCGATTGTTGATCTGGTTAGCTTGCGATCTGTGACGTATTGAGTCCTATCACCTTAGTGCCCCACCAGATTTATCCCCTCCCTTGATTTATCAGACTTCCAAACCAATTTAGCACCTTGCTAGGTCTTGAAATCTCGATTTCACACAAAAAAAAATTAATGGTGATAACAATCTCAACCATTGACTTAGGATGAGATGACATGATCTCATCCATTCACATTTTAGGTTTCCTTATGCATCCTTAAGGAGGGCGCAAGGGAAAAGGAGATTTCATTCCATTCACTTGTTTGTTCACTTAATAATATTGAGGAGGAGCATGAGCTTGATAATGGAGGCATTGGAAGAGGGAATCTAGGGCGCTTCCTTGCGTGGATGAGATTTGGGAGCTTGGGTCCCTATTATTTGATGGTGATCATACTTTCTTGGAGGAGGGTGCACCATAGGAGGAGAGAGAACACCTAGCAAGGAGAATCTATAGTTGGCGGAAGTCGGATATGAGTGTCTTAGTGGAGAGGTAGCATACCAAAGCACATTGTGGTGCAAGGTTTTCTTCTTCAGAGCATCTATGGTAAAGAGTGCTTCACTTCAGTGGATTTGGAAAAAAAAGGAGAGGGCACACTAAGATTGGGCACATATATCCTTGGATCCTTTGGAACAACTTGAGAGGATCTTGATTTGTATACAAGTTCCATAATATTGTATTTTTTGTTGTATCTCATTCTTTAGACAACACTTATATATACTTCCATTCGAAACTAATTTTCCCTGAGGGGGTTTTATCTACGCTCATGTTGACAAAAAATACCCGTGTTCATTTTCATGTATGATAGTGTTTAGAACATCATTATTTCATATCTAAAATATCTCTATGTGTGTCATATAGATTATGGTATGCATGTGATAACATCTTATGAAAAAAATACATGCTATATCACCTTAATAGCCTATGTAACCGTAACAGAACATTAAAGAAGTTACTTAATAGTTTATTGTTATAAAACAACAACAAACCCTTGTTTGACAGTTAAAAATTAGATCCAACTTGAGGTCAAAGAAAAACCTAGTTGGAAGCTTGTTAGGACTTGGAAAACATTCATGGTATCAGTGCTTGATGAGGAGGAGTGGTAGGGCACCACAGGAGTTTGAGCCTCACTTGGCTACGGAGACAGGCATATCAGATTTTGGTTCCACTTCAGGTGGAAGCTACTTGGCGAGAGGCCAAGTTGAGGATATTGGTGAGATGTCGAGATCTAGGTAATCTTGGTGAGATACCAATAGGGGGAGACTCTTGGTGAGACTCCAGGAGAGTGACTCTTGGTGAGATGCCAAGAGTATTGATCGTTGGCGATATGTCAGGAGGTACAAATCCTTGGTGGGATACCAAGGTGGATATCTTTGGTTTGATACCAAGATCTAGGTGATCTTGGATATTTGGAGAGACACTTCCATCTATGGATCACGCAGATTAAGAAGATATGTGTCAAACTACTTTCATTGAACATGGTACAACCATACTCACCGTGTATTTTCTAGTAGGTAACCATGTCCACTATAGGGATGAGATTGGGGGTGAAAGGAACTTTCCTCGGTAAGAGGGAGTGTTGAGATTTGAGTACCTTGGAAAGTCGTCCCCTTATGTTTGTGAGATTATAAACACATGTGGGAAGTATTTTTACCTTGTACCATGTACTTTGTGTCTAATTTCACTTTGACTTAGGAGAATTAAGTCAAAAGTGAAATTTGGTCATTTTAGACTAAAATGACAATCAACTCACTTTGTGGGTGAATTAAGGGACATAAAGTGAAACTATGGAAACTTAAGTAAAGAGGGTTTTGAGCTGACATTCATTTGATATGATCTCAACCATTGACTTAGGATGAGATGAGATGATCTCATCCACTCACTTTTTAGGTTTCCTTATGCACCCTTAAGGAAGGCACAAGGGAAAAGGAGAGCTCATTCCATCCACTTGTTTGTTCACTTAATAATATTGAGGAGGAGCATGAGCTTGATAATGGAGGCATTGGAAGAGGGGAACTAGGGTTCTTCCTTGCATGGAGGACATTTGGGAGCTTGGGTCCTTATTATTTGATGGTGATCATACTTTCTTGATGGAGGGAGCACCATAGGAGGGGAGCGCACACCTAGTAGGGAGAATCTACAGTTGGAGGAATTCATATATGAGTCTCTCAATGGAGAGGTAGAATAACAAAACACATTGTCGTGCAAGGTTTTCTTCTTCAGAGCATCCAGGGTCAAGGGTGCTTCACTTAGAATATTTGGAAACAAAAGGAGAGGGTGCACTAAGCTTGGGTGCATATCTCCTTGGATCCTTTGGCATAGATCGAGAGGAGATTTATTTGTATATAGGTTTCATCATATTGTATGTGTTATTGTATCTCATTCTTTAGACACCACTTATATATACTTCCATTCAAAATCAGTTTTCCACAGGGGGGCTTTATCCAAGGTCATGTTGACCAAAAATACTCGTGTTAATTTTAATGTATGTTGGTGCTTAGAACAACATTATTTCATCTCTAAAAGATCCATAGGTGTTTTATATAGCTTATGGTATGCATATTCTAACATCTTGTGATAAAACTACATTCTAGAGCACCTTAATGGACTATGTAACTGTAACAGAACGACAAATAAGTTACTGATTAGTTTGTTGTTATAAAAAAACAAAACACCCTTGTTTGACAGTTGAAAATTAGAGCCAACTTGAGGTCAAAGACAGACCTAGTTGGCAACCTATTAGGAACTGGAAAATATTCATGGTATCATATATTGATGAGGAGGAGTGGTAGGGCGCCATGGAGGCTTGAGCCTCACTTGGATACGGAGATGGGAAGTTCATATTTTGGTTCCACTTCAAGTGGAATCTACTTGGTGAGAGGTCAGGTTGAAGATCTTAGTGATATGGCGAGATACAAGTACTCTTGGTGAGATACCAAGAAGGGGAGACTCTTGGTGAGATTCCAAGAGAGTGACCCTTGGTGATATGCCAAGAGTAGTGACCTTTGGCAAGATGCTAGGAGGTAGAAATCCTTGGTGGGATACCAAGGTGGAGATATTTGCCTTGATACCAAGATCTAGGTGATCTTGGATAGTTGGAGAGATACTTCCATCTATGGATCATGTAGATTGAGAAAATATTTGTCAAACTACTTTCATTGACCAGGGTACAACCATACTCAACAAGTATTTTCTAGTAGGAAACCATGTCCACTGCAGGGATGATATTGGGGGTGAAGGGCACTTTCCTTGTTAAGAGGGAGTGTTGAGATTTGGGTACCTAGGAAAGTGGTCCCCTTGTGTTTGTGATTTTCTAAACACATGTGGGAAGTATTGTGTACCTTGTACCATGTACCTTGTACAATGTACGTTATGTCTAATTTCACTTTGACTTGGGAGATTTAAGTCAAAAGTGAAATTTGGTCATTTTAGCCTAAAATGACAATTAATTCACTTTGTAGGTGAATTATGGTACATAAAGTGAAACTATGGAAACTTAAGTAAAGTGGGTTTTGATTTGATATTCATTTGAGATGATCTCAACCATTGACTTAGGATGAGATGAGATGATCTCATCCACTCACTTTTTAGGTTTCCTTATGCATCCATAAGGAGGGTGCAAGGGCAAAGGAGACATCATTCCATTCACTTGTTTGTTCACTTGAGAAGATTAAGGAGGAGAATGAGCTTGAGAATGGAGGAATTGGAGTAGGGAATATAGGGAGATTCCTTACATGGAGGATCTTTTGGAGCTTGGGTCCCTATTATTTGATGGTGATCATAGTTGCTTGGAGGAGGGTGCACCATAGGAGGAGGGCACACACCTAGTAGGGAGAATATACAATTGGAGGAAGTTACATCTGAGTATCTCGGTGGAGAGGTAGAATACCATAGAACATTGTGGTGCAATGGTTTCTTATTCATAGAATGCAGGGTCAAGGGCGTTTCACTTCAGTGGATTTGGAAACAAAAGGAGAGGGCACACTAAGCTTTTTAGACATATCTCCTTGGATCATTTGGAAAAAATCGAGAGGAGGTTGATTTGTATACAGGTTCCATCATATTTTATTTTTTGTTGTATCTCATTCTTTAGACACCACTTATATATACTTCCATTCCAAACTGGTTTTCCCGAGGGAGGTTTTATCCAGGGTCATGTTGACCAAAAATACCTGTGTTCATTTTCATGTATGCTAGTGTTTAGAACAACATTATTTCAGCTATAAAATATATCTAGGTGTGTTATATAGCTTATGGTATGCATATGCTAACATCTTGTGACAAAAATACATGCTAGAGAACCTTAATGGCCTATGTAACCAGAACGAAACATCAAAGAATTTATTGACCAATTTGTTGTTATAAAACAACAGAAACCCCTTATTTGATAGTTTAAAATTAGAGCCAACTTGAGGTAAAAGACAAGCCTAGTCTGAATCATGTTAGGACCTGGAAAATCTTCACCTCACCCGCCCACTCTTTTGGCATTCCCTCTAATTTTACGTATCTCTATCTCACACCCTCTATACCCCCCTTTATCTCTCCCACCTCCTCCTCTCTACCCGAAACTCCCCCTCCCTCTCTCCCTCCATATATATTTCACTCTCTACACCCCTCACTCTCTCTCCCTCTAAATCTCTACCTCTCTCACTTCCCCTATCTATCCACCTTATCCCCTCTCCCCCCTCTCTTTCTCTCCATCCATCACTCTCTCCCCCCACACCATATCTATTTTGACACATCTCTCTCCCTCTCTCTCTGTCCCATATCTCCCTATATTACTCCCTCCCT
>SNQJ01S0059207.1:47650-74238 GCA_010110895.2 Picea sitchensis | reverse complement strand
ATTTTATTACATAAGCGATTTGGTTTTCTACACACAAAGATAGTGAATATTATGTAAGCTACTATAACATAAGTTAATTGAGGTTGATGGATTCATAAATATTGGTCATTTTCACAAACTAGTAATCATTGATAATTATAATTATATATCTATCCATGATTGGTTTTTGTAAGTAAATATTGAAATATGGAAGATTTTCGTTAAATANCTTCTCTCTGAATAACATTTCAAATATTGAATAATAATTTTATTACATAAGCGATTTGGTTTTCTACACACAAAGATAGTGAATATTATGTAAGCTACTGTAACATAAGTTAATTGAGGTTGATGGATTCATAAATATTGGTCATTTTCACAAACTAGTAATCATTGATAATTATAATTATATATCTATCCATGATTGGTTTTTGTAAGTAAATATTGAAATATGGAAGATTTTCGTTAAATATACATATGAAGACAAAGTTATTGGGAATTTTCAAAAGTTAAAACTAAATTCTTGCAACTGCTTTGTGGAAATTTGAAATTTCCATGGTGACTAAAATGTTAAACAGGTGAACTAAACTAATTTTTAAACACAATGGGCAACATAAACGTTAAACAAAAAGACTAAAGTAATTTTAACTTTAATATATGGCTAGTCTAGATATGGAAATTCTCTATCCAAGAAATCCCATATCACCTGATGTACTTAGGGAAAATAAAAATAATTACCAAAAAATATGTTGGATATAAATTGGTTACCAATTTTGCTCGGGCGTTGGAAAGTTAAAAATGTTATAGATGTATAAAATGTCTGGAAAAACCTAAAACCAACTATTTTTTATTTGTCATGAAGTGACTACTTGTTATGAAATGAGTTTGGAAGTGACTTCTTCGAGGGCTCTATCATCTATATTGGTGAAGTGAAAGGGCCTTGGGATATAGTTCATATGAGCTCAAATATATGATAGGATCAACATTGTGAATATACATTATTTTATTTTTTATTTTCCTTATGAGACCGTAAATGTGATCAAATATTATCTTGTAATAGAAGACTCAGAGCATACAGTGAAGTTGAGTGCATGGAATCTTTAACACAATTGAATATTGTTTTTTTTTTATGACCTATTGGGTGATATAAGTCATAGATATATCTGGAGACTATCCACTCCTTATAAGAAAAGAAGGGAAAAATTAAAATAGACTTGAAAAACGAACATGGGATTTAATGTGTTTTTTTAATATATTTTCGCAATCTCAACATAAAATGTCTTCCCTACACCATCAACACCTTGCATTCATTACAAATATGCATGGTCTCCTCCTCAATAACATACGTTGAAAAAGTATAAGAAAACCACAATTTTCATGTGTAATCAAAGCCCAAATAGGGGGTTGGGGGTGTGAAATACATTTAAATTTATCATTTACCAGTTTATCTTTGATTCAAGTATGTTTTTCCCACTATTTGTAAACACTATTACATTTGGGTCAAATTATGACAGTGCCTTCGATGTAATTTCCACTTTATATTGTTGGGAGAATGATAAACAATAGACTCCCTCAAACGTAATTTCACATGACGTCTCTTTTTCGACGCCCTAGGTATCGTATCTATTGTGAAGTTTAATGCAGACACGTGTCATCTCGTATTTGACTATCTAAACCACATATAGTCGTTGCTACAACGATGCCAGAGACATCATAATTCTGACGTCCCATTTCTTTGGTCTCCACAATGTTGAAGCCATGTGACCAATTTTAGGGACGTCAGAAGACTGATGGCTGGAAATGTCGGTGGATAGACGATCAACTATATACCAATGACAAGGACACCATGTGATCGATGTTAGAGACATCGAAATACTAACGGCTGGAAATGTTAGTGGAGTGAAGGTCAACTATATACCAATGACAAGGACGCCAAGTGATCAATGAAATCGGACGTCAGAAGACTAACAACTGACAATGTCGGTTGAATGACGGTCAACTATATACCAATGAAAAGGATGCCAAGTGACTGATGAAATCAGATGTCAGAAGACCGATGACTGGCAACGTCAGTGAAACGATGTTCAACTATATACCAATGAAAAGGACACCATGTGACTGATGTTATGGACGTCCTAATCCCGAAAACCTGTACGTTTTTAAAAAAAAATGAGCTCTTGCCCTTCAGCTAATGGGTTTGGAAACTAGAAAAAATAAGAGAAGTTCTAAAGATCACAGGGAAAAGTTAAATCTGGTGGAATATGCAAGTTGATCGGGCCCAAAATGTCATTGATCATGATCTATCGAGATCAATAGGTGGGAAAAGTTACAGAGGTTGAAGATGCACATAGTATAATACCAAAAAGCGGTCCCACAATTCAAACCATAGTTTTCTCCCAAGGGTATGTGGCATCATCGGGAACATTGCGGAACTAAAGGTGGATTGCCTTGAAACCATTTTCTTATACCCCTGCAAATTTTGAAAAGTACAAAGGTCATCGTTCTATTTATTTCATTTGGTTTATTACTTTTCAAATACTGGAACCGTTAGGACCCTGTCACAACCACTATTTTCCACTTGCAACTCAACTGTACACCATCTGCATGCCATTTATATTTGTTTCCAGTTACAGGGAATAAGGTATGATCCATACAATATCATATCCAAAATACATGACATATTAGAACATTCCTTCTTATTTGCAATGGAAGGAAATGGTCCGACTAGGTAAGAAAACATGCATTTTTGAGTCTTGCACAAGAGGTTTAGCCTCCTTCTAGGATGCCCCATCTAAACACCTTCAACTTGTTGTGATAAGAGACTGTTTTAAGCTCTGTGAAGAGAGATTATCACTCTCTCCAGTCAAGATAGATAGGCCATCTTGCACATTCGGTTAGATAAATAAACTGGAGAATAAAAATTCCTTCTCAAGGCCTAGCACAATGCATCCCATGTAGTAATGAATTTAAGGGTGTTGTTGGTATATTATTCTTTGATGACCCCCACATATAGCTTTATAGAAGTTTGGTGAGAATACCACTATGCTTAGGCAATTCCGTTTAAATGGTTACTAGCAAGAAGGAGGATATTCTCTTCTATCATATTTGGGAAGGCTTGCAAGTAGGCAAAAAGGCTACAAATCTATGGATATAGAACATCTCTACACATTTGACCACCATATTTAGGTAATTAAATTTAGGTGTCTAAATAGAAAGTAGATCTAGAATCCCTAGGTGTAAGTGTAAGGGATTTAGTGAAAATGTTGTATTGTCCTTGGAAAATGATGAATATGTTGGGATCTTAGTCATTATATGAGAAAATGATATGTATTAGGTTAAAATTATCCTAACACTATGAGGATCCATTGCAATAGATTCTATCAATGAGTAAAGTGTAGTGGAGATCATAGGTCTAGATATGGCTAGATTTCATGCCAATCAAGGTGTTTGAGAGGTAAGGAGAGGGACATTGTAAAAAACATGTGGAAATATTTTAGGAGAGACATGTAATATTTACTATCATGATTATATTAAAATCATTATTAGTCCCTGTAGAAGCCATCAATGCATAAATACTTAAATACTTAATGAAACATTACAATATAAATATTGGTCTGCAGAAGCCATCAATGCATAATCTTCGAACCTACGCATACATTGCACCAACCCATCACTCAAGAGGAAAACACTATATGATAGTGACCATGAAGGAAAAACGTGCCATACAATTGCCACATATTATACAATTACCACATATTAAACCATAGTTAAGCATTTCATGCTACTCTTGAAATGAAAATTTAAAATTCATAATTTGTTGTTATATCATCATATTATATTTAGTTTTTAGAGGAAGTTCATCCACAAAAGCATGATTCTTACTTACATGCCATATCCATACCTTTACTAAAAAAATATACAACAATTTCCTAAAATATTCTCTCAGCGATCACATACTCAACCATAATTAACCATAATTACCAACTGATTGGATCTTTCAAGTACAAAGGTTATGAAACCGGAGGAGCCATAATCAAACTATCATTTCCATTTCCAAATCTACTTGGCAGGGACTAAGCTTCCATGTAGCCCTTGTTATATATGCAATAAAATAATATATGAACCATATGAGATAGATATGACAAATGAACAAAGTGGATCTTGAACAAGCTAAGGTAAATAGTGAACAAAGAACTATAAAACATTTTTGAGCCATAGGTTGTAAGGATATTTTTGTAGTGAGCTCAAATCTATGATATTTCATATGTGATCCAAAGCATTTTATGTTGATGTAGTTAATATTATTGACCTAAAACCACTCTTGCACCTTATGTAGCCATACTATACATGCCACAATTTAAACAATAGTTCTCTTTTTTTGCACATTCATTTGTTAGTTATTTTATTATGATGATTGGCACACAATTACTTTAAGTTTTCCTAAAATTATCTGTGGTGACATATGAAAAATTTGTTAACCTATTTTCAATGATGTTTTTAACATTCTTGGGTGTCATTCATTATCAACTAGTGCATGTTTGATGCAATATGCAATTTCTGTAGGAATAACTTGTTATGTTGTACTTAGTTGAATAGGTTGTGTAACCTAAAAATACACTAAGGATGGTTGGGAGTGTTTATATGAGTGTGTAACACATCAATCAACATATCCTAGAAAGGATTAGAATTGTGTTGGTTTTCAACTGCGTAGAAGAATTCCGCCTCCTTCCCAACATGGTATCAAATCCTAGTTTGATATCATTCTGGAAATTTATAAATGTGTCAAGAATAAATGTATTTTTGTTATTAAGAAAGGGGGAGAATTGTTTTGACCTCTTCAAGCATTCCCCTATTATATATCACATGGAATGGATATAGCTACTTTGTTTGGAAATTGTAGATACAAAATGTGTTAATGAAACATAGGTTATTGAAGATTGTAGATAGTAAGGAAGTTTCTCCTACTAAAGAAACATACTGATTTAGTGAAGTTTGACTCACATGTTGAAGATGCATAGTATATCATAATTTCTAGTGAGGTAGATCATATCACTCCTCAAGCTAGGAACATGAAGAGTTCACATAATATATGAACCACACTATAGAATTTGTATGAGATCTTCAATAAATCGAGAGTCTTTACTTAGGTAACCAGTTGTAGGTTTTGAAACTTGGTAAAAAAAAATGTTGTTGACTATGCGATACACATACAAGATGTATGTGACCAACTGGTTGAAATTGGTCATAAAATGGATCCAAAGGATTTGGTTTCTTTAACAAAAATGTTGGTTGAATGAGGTATTTCAAACTTTTGTAACTAATTTGAATGTTTCAGGAAGAATTGGAACAATTTACTTGATTTTCTTGGTGGCATGTTACTCCAAAGCATAACAACACTTAAATAGGTTCAAAAGTAAAAGTTTTTATCAAGCTCTCATAGAGAAAAAAATTAAGAACAATCAAGGGAAGAATTTAGAGAAGATGCATTTTTGAGAAGGAAATTTGCAGAATGTAGAGAAATATTGACAAAATATTATTTGTGTTACTACTGTAAATATAAAGGATATAATGTGAAAGATTGATACAAGAAAACACATGAGTAGAGTAACAATCATTCATTAAATGTGACAAATAATAATTATGATAACAACACTGAGGAAGGTGCATTGGCCACATCACTTGTTGTGATTGATACTTTCAAAGATGCTTGGAGCATTGACTTTGGTGTGACCAGACATATCACTGGAAGGCGTAATCAATTTGACAAGTTTGAACCACTACATAATGAGATAAAAATTTGGCAATAAAAGGACCCCAAAGATTGATGGTGAAGGTGATGTACTTGTGTTTCTACATATAGGTGAGACATGTGACATTGACAAAGAATTAGATTTGAAATTTTAATTTGAAGATAAAATGCACATGATCATTGAAATTCAAAATGGATATGCACTCATAGCTCAAGTTATGAAGAAGATGGTCTATATCAACTATAAGGAAATGAAATTGGATCTAACTATGCATTGGCAACAAAAATTGACTCTAGCAGACTGTGTCGTTGAAGGTATGGATACTTAAATTTATCTAGTTTAACCTTACTACATAAATTGAATATGGTGTGTTAGCACTTTGTAAATTTGTTTTGGATGAGAAAAAAAATGACAAAGGTAACCTAAAAACCACTTTGAAGCTGGGTACTAGCCTACTCAGCTTAGAGAGAGCTCTCTCATGCCACTTGGTCTCTAATAGATAACTTTTCTTTAACAAGTCGATGGCTAGGTTTTATTGCTTTGAAAGGGTTTTTTATGACTTCGTTGGAAAGAAAGGGAGGGATACTTAGGGATATGGAGTCAAACTTCTAAAAACAAATGAAAGAAATGACTGGTAGGTAAAAATATCTAGAGGAAAAAGGATAAATGAGGTAATGAGTCTGAATTATAAATTGAAATTTGCAGGGTGTAAGAAGAAAGGAGAACATATAACTGCACCAGAGCATTAAATAAGATGAATTCTGACCTAGTTAGGAAGAACTTAACACAGTTTGAATTTCTTAAGTCGAGAGCATCATAAGATGAATTCTAGACCTTTAAATATCCAATTTAAACAAGAGAAAGTGAAAATGAAATCAAGAACACAAGAAATACATATGAAGAAATAATACAAATATCAGACCACCACCATTAGAATCTTTTTCGTAGAAAGTTCAGGGTATCTGCATGTGCATTCCATTCAGATTCAGAAAATTACATCCAGGTTCTGAATAATTGTATTTCATTCCCTTACACTTTTGCCAATGTCCCATACATTTGAAACTCCTAACATTTATAAAAACTTGTTTCCTTCGGTTTGAAACCGATTATAATAAAATCAGGAAGAAAATGTTTCATTTGAAATTGATTAAAATAGAAAAGAAAGTGTTTCGGTTTGAAACCGATTATGAAATAGGAAAGAATCATTTCGATTTGAAACCAATTATGAAAATAGGAAAGAAAATGTTCACAAAATCTAGGGTTCGGCACTTTCGAAAGTTAGGTCTGTTTCTTCACCCTTTAACTTTGCTTCATCATTTCATATGATTTGTTGTCCTTTATTGGCATCTGAACATCATCTACTAGGCCCTGGAAAACTGCATTTTGTCTTACCTAGATGGACTATTTCGTTCTACTACAAATCAGAAGGAATGTCGTAATCCGTCATCTCCTTTATCAAAATCTCCAAGTCAATGCAAGAAGCATATGACATGACTGGTATTATAAGATTGATTGTTTTGAACTTATTTAGAATCTCAAAGCTGGTAATTAGCTAGTCAACTAAAGTGGCTCCTTTCAAACTCTCCTTCGTGGTTTCAAACTTAGAATGATCCATTTTGGACTGAGTCAAATGAGTATTGTATTCTTCCTGGTCATACAATTTTCCCTTGACATCCCAAAATGGTGGAATACCTTTGATAAACAATTCTACAAATAAATATTTAAACTCATGTACACTCTACTCCATCTGTGTTGCTTTAGTTTGAACTGATTTCAAAAGGTTATGTTTGGAGATGACCCTCATGGCCCAAATAATCAATGTATTTATGCCCTTAACTCCAATGGTTTGAAGGTCTGAAGTAGGAACAAAGTTGAGTAAATTTATGGCGTTCTGGGCCCATTCTAATAGATATTTGGCTAAGTTTTCATTCACAAAAGTACACTTATGTCTGGTTGTAATGGTTATGTTGTCTCTATCCTTAATGAAATTAAAATATGATCTGAATTTGGCATAGTCCGAAGCTATAGAGTCCCAAATGATATGCTTGGCCCCCTGTAATAGACCTTTTCCTCTTAATGTCACTTTCAATTTATTTATTCTCTCTTGCAAGACTGTATTATCCTTTTGAAATTGAGATATACTTTCATATTTTGCATGCATCTTCTACTTCAATTTCTCTATACTTTCCTTTAGTCCTTTGATTTATCCTTCCTTCAGGCTAACTTGTGACATTGCCTGGACAATTTCTTCAGTATTTGATCCAATTTCTGCAGTAGGAGCTAAAACCATATCCTTATTTAGCAATTTTGTCTTTTCCTGTGACCATTTCACCTTTTCTTGTTCCAGCTGCAACACCTTAGCTTTGTAATCTAGTGTCTCTTGATGAATTTTTTTCTTTTACTGTTCCAGAGCTACCAATTTTGTTGTTTGTGGACGCTCTGTAGCAGGCATTTTCAATCTCTTCTTCAAACTTTGAATTATTTTTTCTTTATCATATGATGAAGACTTCAACCCTTTGGGAACCTTCATACTCCAACCTCTTAACCTGATTTTTCCAAGATTTGTTAGATGCCTTTTCTTGCGTCAATTGTCTTTCCAATTTTTCTGCATAAGATGAAAATTTTGAATTCTTCAAGTTCAAACTCAAGTAATCATAATATAACATGTCACTAGTTTGCCTGTGAAATTTGACCTTGTCCGGGGAACTTATGTTGTCATATTTTATCTTTATCTCAAAAACTTTGTCTTCTTCTACAACTGCGATGTTAAATCTCTTATTTTCAACATATCTTACTGTTAATAGAGAAGATTTATGATGAGAGACTATTTCCACTTCAGGGAATAAATTCTTAATCTCACCCAAGGCTATATTTCCCTTCTCAACATATTGTTTTGCCAAATCTTCCCTGGAATGATAAGCTGAGCCCGATGTTTTATCAAAAAAATATTTCTTACTACAAAAGGTTATTGAGTTTCCCTCACTTTGGAGTTTATTTCCTTCTTCAATATCTACAGTGCTAGTACCACTTTCCACCATATTTAGATTTACTTGATCCCTAGAATCTTCATCTTCTAAATACACAATCTATGTTGGTTGTGTAAATTTCATATTCTTTTTGACAGTCTATTGGTCATCAATGTCCATAGCCTCTGAAATTCTTATCTTGTTGTAAACACTTGTTTTAGGAACTTTAATCATCAATTTCTGAGGAGCTTGTTGTGTTTGAATTGGTTTCAGGGTTACTTCCACTTGTTGTGTTTGAATTGATTGCAAGGTTGCTTCCACATCAACATAGACTTATAGATTCACCAACCTATCAAAACCTTGAACCTATTCATGCTCATAAGGAGCATTTTTATTCATCTGTCTTCTGTTGGATATGATCAGGTGTGGATCATACCTTCTTCCCTGTAACTGTGCAAAACCAATCTCTTTGAGCTTTGCTTGTACCTGAGATTAACATGATATGTACTTGACAATAAAGGGGCCAAAGAAAAAAGGGAACTTAAGGTTGGAGGCTGTGTGTAACTTTAGGAAATGATTTGTTTAAGATATAATTCTCTTCCTGATGAATTCAAGGGAAAATATTCTAGGAGTTAAAAAAGAGACAATAGGTAAGGATATTCATGATAACCATAAACCCAAATTATTGTTGAATGCATGAATAATACACAATATCCCACTTTGTTCTTTGGATTTGGTTGTACATAACTTCTCATGTCATCCAGAACTCTAGGAAGGCTAGTATTGAAAATCAAACTATAAATCCTAGACATAACTTTGTTAACAAAGATGCAAAATCTAATTATTTTTCATTCAGTTGACACAAATGATGCTTCATGAAATTATTTGTTGTTACTTGCTAGGAAAGTTTGAACAGATAAGTATAGTATCTGAAATTCCTCTGGGAGTGGAAATTCACTAGTTGTTTATGAAGAATATCAACTAGGAATTTATCAAAGTTAATACGAACTGACAGAATAGACTCAAACTTGAAAAAGTTCTGACGTACACCACATAATTGTCACTATATAACACTAAGACTTGACTCAATAAGGAGAATACCCACTGGACTTCAATGACCATTAGATTGACATTTAATGGCACATACATTATTTCTGAAAATTGTCCAGGTTTGACAATTTGTTGTAAAACAGGCTTTAGACTTCTGATGGACATTCCCTATATACCCTAATCAATTTCTCTTCATTGAATGGTTCAAAATTTGAAGAAAAAGACTATAGTATACTGAGGGATTCTCAAATTTATGGAACTTCTATCCTACACCAGACCTGGGATCCCTGTTTATTGGCAATGACCCTTTCTTCATGAGAATATTGTTCGATGCACCAACCTACAAATTCAAGGAACGAGAAAGCAGTTTTGATAGCATAGGGTACTATGGTGTGATGGAATTCTTCTAGGAATGGTATAGTTTTACCGATTATATCATAAAAATTACTTATGGACACAAAGATAGGGGAAATGGTGATTTCAACATTGAAAACATCTATGTCCCTATCAATTAGGGCTTCTTCTATTTCTATAGAGCCTTTTTATGTAACTGAGGTTTTAATTGGATCCATGGTTACGATGTAAATACCTGGAAACAAGAATAAATGGTGTGCAGATGGTGTATTGTTGGGCTGCATGTGGAAAATGGTGGTTGTGCTAAGGTTCTAATGGTTTCAGTATTTGAAAGAAATAAACAAATGAAATAAATCAACCGACGACCTTTTATTCTTTTCAACTTTGTGGGGGTGTGAGAAAGTGGTTTTTAGGAAATCCGCCTTTCATTCCGCAATGCGCCTGGTGATGCAACATACCCTCGAGATAAACCTGTGGTTTACATTAAGGGACCTCTTTTAGGTGTTATACTCCGCACATCTTTAACCTTTGCAATTTTTCCGGACCGTTGATATCGGCGGATCACGATTCATGACTTTCTTAGTCCTGATAAACTTAGAACTTCTTCCAGATTCAACATTTTCTTCCATCTTTAAACCGTTTCTTATTTTACCTGGTGACTAAATCAATTAGCGCGTCTACAAGATTTTTGGAAACTTGGCCTCAAGCAATAATTTTTTTTATTGGTGACTAACATGGTGTATGGATTACAATAAACATAGGAACTTTGTTCTTGTATTCTTAACAAGGGAGTTTCCCTATTGGAAACGTGTGGCATGCAAAGTTAGTACTATTCAATTTATGCAATAAAATGCATGAGAGATTCCCTATTGGAAAAGTGTGGCATGCAAATTTAGTACTAGCAAGTAGACCGTATGTTGGAAGTGAAATGTATGTTATGAACTTAATTCATGATAACATATAGTTGGGCAAGTCTATCCCTTATGATTTATTTCCATAATTCATTTCCCCGTGTGGCCTTAATAAACCACTTTTCTACCAAGGTAAGGCTATAAGTGGCCAAATGAGGAATGTTAAGGTCTCCATCTTGTGGTTTCCTAGTGCATACCAACCAATTGACCATAGGTATACCTTTTTCCCCTTTATTCTTCAACCAAAAGAGACATTTTAAGATAGAGTTTTATTGTATCCCTGTTGGTTGGGAAGCCAAAGAGACAAATAATATATATGCATTAAACTAAAAATATTGTCCCCCACTTGGATTTTGGCTTCTAAGGAAAGGTCCTGACTATTCTAGTATTCAATTTTGAATGTAAGCTTATTAATAACCCATTTTCACTTCTGATTTCGAGTCATTTCAATGCTAAATAGAATACCAAGATTCTTGGTGATTTCTCCCCTTTGAACCCATTGTCATTGGGAAGGAATCCACCCCGGGTGATCGTCTAATCCAATAAGTATCATAAAGGTTTTATCCTCTTGTAGTATCTCTTTAGAATATTTACAAAAGGTGTTCATAAGCATAGTGGGAGTTTATTAAATATTATTGGGGAAGGTCAGTAACTTTACCTTGGTAAACTACCTTTTATAATAGATAACCCAAGGCATCAGATGTGAGAACATATAAATCAGGGGCTATAGGGTATCCCTGCATCATTGATCTTCTAAGAGGAATAATATAAGAAAGGGATCTATTAACACACACAATAACCAAAGCATTGGAAAAGAGAATATTGACATAATATATGAACTTTGACCCAAATCCTAGCCACTCAATGATGTAGAGAATGAATTTCCACTCCAACTTTTCATAGGCCTTGTAATAGTCCAACTTTAGACACATTCCTTTAAAACATCTCTCTTTGTCTAGAAAAAAATCCAAACATTCAACGATGGAAATAAATCACAAAATTCTCTTCCTGATAGTGTTTCAAATACAAACATTTTCCACCATATAAAGATAAATCTAGATCTTGATGTAAACACTATAAACTTTCATTTTGATGATATGACATATAATGTTTTTGAGCATGATCGATTTGGAAGCCTATTTTTTTCTAAAGAATATGAGCCTAAAAATCGTAAACCTAATCATGATGTCCTTGCTAACAAATATAACCATAAGGTATCATAGTTCTATAATCAACCTTGTCCTAAATATGATAAATACTCTTAGGTAATTACTCTTGGTAGTCCAAAAAAGGTTTTGGAATCTTATGCCATTGGTCATCGTGATTTTATTTATGATGATCCCTTAGGAACCTACCATTTGGATGACATTTGCTTCCCACCCTTAGGAACCTACCATTTAGATGACATTTTCTTCCTAGAAGAAAGTGAGAAGATGCCCAAAGTTCCCAATGATGGATCTAATTAACTTTTGGTTTCCCCAAAGATAGTTTGCTAAAGACCGGTTAAAAATTCTCATTAGCTAATTCAATACATATTGATACTCCTTTATACAAGAAGGATGTTAAGGAAAGTGTTTTCTAGCTTAAGATTGTTTTGGTGGAAGCTCTAACTTTTGCAACCCCATCATAACCCAAAACTCACTCCCTTTGACCCAAGTTGTCCTCTAGTTTATGATGGTTATCTTTAGTCTTGCACTAAAGAGAGAGAGATTCAATGAGTGTCAGAACATACATGAATGAGATCCCTCTTGGTTTTGAGAATAATTTACTGGAGCCACGCGTCTAATATTTGATCAAACTACCTCCTTTGATTTGAAGTAGCAGCAACAAATTCAACATTGACTTTGTTGTTGCTCTATTGGATCGATGGAGATTTGCTATGAGATTAAACGACTCCAATAAATTATTCTCTACTTATCAGGGCCAACCACGTGAAGTAGGGATCTCTTATGGCCCCTCCCCACCACCTCGCATCACTCTCAATTCCCCAATACCTAGCATATAAATCTAGTGAAATATTTACAACAAAAACAAACATATATACATACCAATATTCACAATTGTTTACAATGAAATAAAATTTTTCCTTGATCCATTTGGAGTGAGATCAATTCTCCTAATATAAAAGTAACAACTATTCCATAACATCATACACTACACTAAAGCACTTAACATCTAAAAACTAGAGAATGGAAATTGATGTGAAAAGAGGTTGTATTCTATTCCATCATATGACTTGGTTGGAGTATTAAAATGTACCTGTAAACATCATAGAAATCATCCCACTTTGATATATAAGTGAAAACATGTTATTTTCCAATATTTAATCATAAACTCACTCAAAATACTAAAATTAATGGTTTGGAAAATAATAGGTCTAAACTCATATGTAATCATGAAAATGGTCTTAATGTAAGGCTACGGGAAAGAGAAATATGGTGAAAAGTGAAGTAAAAGGTTGGTAAAATAATGGCATTTTGGCGACCCAACAAGTAAAAAAAAAGTATTTCATAGAAGATAGATTTTATATTAAATAGTTATTAAAATATTCATGTATATCATCATTTAGTACTTTTAGCTGGCTTCTTCTTCTGATCTCTATAGTTCCTAAGCATTTCATCAATATCTACGTCTTTCTTCTCGGGGTTCTCTTCAAAATCTGATTATGATTGCATCCTCTCACGTGGAGCACACCTAGTCGCAGACTACTCATCGGGTAATGGAGGCCGTTGTGATGAGGCATCACCTACAAAAGAAAAAAATACAAAATTTAGATGGCCAGTTTTTAAATATCAATGAACTAGTTCAATAATATTAAAAAAAACACATGCAATGTCATTATTTACCTAGTGCATTGGTCAACACCATTGGAAGGGTTTCCCCCATGTGATCCTCTTCAATTGTATGAAACTCAAGTACAACATTCTCTTCCATTGAGACCCTGACGTAGAGCCCTACCTCAACAGGGTCTGCTGAGCTCCCGGTCTATGGATCTTCGAATTCCGGTGAGACACAATGACTACCTGGTCCCCGCTAGAACCTTCAACACCTAAAAAATACAGGTCCCTGTCTGAATCTTGACTCCTCCAATTCTAGAACTCTGAAATAGGGCTTAACGGTCCCTAGATGCTCCCTTAAATTCTTCAACCATATGACCTCCGGCTGCAACCTGGGGCCCAACTTCTTAGCATGTCGAGATTTCGCGTACCGAGAACTCGTGAAGTAGCTCTCTCCCCTTCTCCTAAAATGCAAACTCGTGATGAACTCTATGTCATATCGATGGTCTTGATTCCCCCATGATCCGACGATCTGGATCCTCTTTTTGCAAAGTCATAAATTCGTGACTCGCGACTTCCGAAAGTTGCTTCCTCCACTCTCCCGACTCCCTAAATGTCGATATTCCAGAGTGTCAAATAAACGACTCACACTCCTTCAGATATGATGGCTACTATCTCTCTTGAGCTTGTGAGTGTTGAAATACTCTTTCACTTATCCTCCTCGTAGATCTATTGGATCCAACGACCCACGAAAATCCGTGTTTCTCCCTTGAGGAGTTTCTACCATCCGTCGAGATTCTCGATGGTTCCTTGCCAAATAACTCGGCATCAAACTTTTTGATCTTGATTCCACGAGGTGACTTCAAACTTTGTCTTTTCTCTAAACTTCCCTCGAATCTATCCTTCCTGAGCTTGATCCTTATTGCAAACTCAATGATTCTAAGGAATCCTTCACACACTCCTTGCGGCTTCCATAATAACCTCTGGTTATTCGACAACTCCAACTCTGAGCACTCCTTGCGATAGAAGTTCTTCAACTAGTCACTTGGGTTGGAAAAGATTAAGACTATCCTCAGCCTGGGCACACCTTGAATGGATTTGTGATATACTCACACTTATACTGGTATAAGTTAACACTATATCTCTTGATTTTTCTAAGATAAACTTAGAACCTTGTCAACGCACTCCTTGCAGAGTTTCACTGCACTCCTTGGAAGAATTCTCAGGGAGAGAAACAATTGAAACTTAAACTCTCATCCTAGACTTCATACATTCAACATGAATCACATACATATGACATTGAAACAAATGCATAATAGAGACTGGAATTAGATTGTAAACATACCATTCAATAGATGCATACAGAAACCAAAATACACCAGACAATTGTATCAAAGCATTCTTATATTAATTCAAGTGCTTATGTACATGGTCTAAAACAACAATAACTATATGCTCATACAACTTCTAAAACATTTTTTCTTCTTTTCTCTCCTATTCTCTCTCTTTCTCTACTATCTCTTATAATTAAAATGACATTACAATACATACGAGGGAGTCTTCTTGAGTTTTTCCCTCCAACAATCTTAAACTATATTATTGAATTAAAGACTACAACTACTTTACATTTATTCTAATAAATGTATACAACTGACAAATTAGAACAATGCTCAAGATCTGTATTACAATCCGTAAAACATTAAATTCAAATACATCCTTCCATCTATTACATTAATGGTTTCATCTTTTGAAATTCAAAATGTGCATCGACATATCTAGTTGTTTTCCACCCACGCTTGCTAGCGATGCTCCTGCATCATATTCCTCTGGCTGAAAAATTCATGGACTTCGGTCCATGAGCTCCTACACCATCTATCCATGTTTCTGGATATCTGATTCACTTTCCCAACTGTCATATTCAATCGGGTGTCCTTTCCACTTTACCAAATATTCAAAATATGTCTTCCTTCGGGTCTTCTTGATAACTCTCTGATCGATGATCTTTTCCATCGGTGGATTTTCAGCTACAGGCATCTGTTTGACCCAATGAATTTCCTTCTGACTCTCTACTCCTCTTGCTTCATATACTCTGTTAGGATACAGATCTTCTATATCAGATATGGTTTATTTTCCCACATCATCTGGAAATTCGATCTCATAAGCATTTGCCTCAAATTTTCGTAAAATATTACATGGCCCTATCTTTTTCATCTTCAGTTTATTATATGTTCCCCTTGAGAACCTTTCTTTTCTGAGATGTGACAAAACTAAATCTCCCACTTCGATTTGAAGCTCTCTCCTATGTTGATCTTCTCTATGATTGTATTCCTGGTTGGAACTCTACAACCACTCTTTAATCTTACTGTGGAGCTTCTGCATCTCTGCTACAAAATCTTCTTCTCCAGCACTCCTGAACTCATTTTGTTCTAAGTCTCTCAACTCAGATACTCCCGTTGGCTGCATTCCATATAGTATCTTAAATGGGCTATGCCATGTGCTCCTATTAGGTGAGTCATTATATGCAAATTCCACTTGCGGTAGAATCTGATCCCACTGACTATGATGTTTAGTTACTCAACTCCTCAATAAGTCCCCCAAACTTCGATTTACTACCTCAGTCTATCCATCCGTATAAGGGTGATATGTTGAGCTAAGGGACAAATTCATCCCCAACTTCTTCCATAGTGTCCTCCAAAAATGACCAACAAATTTGGTATCTCTGTTTGAAACAATACTCTTGGGTAAACCATGAAGTCGAACAACTTCATTGAAAAACAGATTTGCAATGTGTGTTGCATCACTATTTTTATGACATGGAATGAAATATGCCATTTTTGAGAATCGGTCGACTACCACGAATATGGAATCACGACCTCTCTGTGTCCTCGACAGTCCCAACACAAAATCCATTCTTACCATGTCCCACGGCCTCTCTGTTATTGGCAATGGTTGATACAACCCAATATTCTGTCTTTTCCCCTTTGTGTGCTGGTAGATTCTACATCTATTGACAAATTTCCACACATGTTTCCTCATTCCTAGCCAATAATACAAATTGTTCAACTATGAAAATGTTTTATCATGGTCGAAATGTCAAACCAATCCCCCACTATGCTTTTCCTTCAAAAGGTTTTCTCTCATAGAACTCTTCGGGATGCACAACTGATTTCCTTTAAATAACAGTCCATCCTGAATTAAATATTCAATCCATTGGCTCCTGTCTCTTAAAACAAGATTCTCACATGCTTCGTAAGCATCCTTGAAATCTGAATCATCTCAGTACATTTCCTTAACGCTATCAAAAACTAAGGTCTTCACTCGAAACTCCTGCAGAATCAAACATTTTTTGCTTAATGCATCAACAACCTTGTTAGCATTTCTAGAAATGTTCTTTATAACAAAAGTAAATTTCTACATGAACTCAACCAATTTTCCATGTTTCTAGTTCAATTTCTCTTGTCTAGTTATAAACTGTAAGGCCTAGTTTTCACTATACAAAATGAACTCTTTTGGAACCAGGTAGTGCCTCCATTTCTTCAACGCTTGTATGACTACATAAAATTATTTATCATAAGTGGAGTAATTTATTTTGGCCTCATTCAGTTTCTCACTGAAGTATGCAAATGGTATATTGTCTTGACTTAAGACTGCTCCAATCAGAAATCCATTTGCATCACATCTCACTTGAAATGTCTTACTGAAATCTAGCAGAACCAGAACTGGTTGTTCAGTTATCTTCTCCTTCAATAATTTGAAATTTTTCTCCGCTTCCTCTGTCCAATGAAAATATTCATGTCTTTTCTGGACTGTGTCCATCATTGGTGCATAAATTCCACTAAAATTTATGATGAACTTCCTATAAAAACTGGCTAGTCCATGGAAGCTTCTGACTTCAAAGATATTCCTTGGTGAAAAAAATTCTTTTATCTCTTTCACCTTCTTCGGATCCATCTTCAACTCATTTGAAGAGATCACAAAACCTAAATAAATGAGTTTTGTCTTCATGAAAGATGACTTCTTCAAATTTATTAGCAACTTCTCTTGTTGCAACCTCCTCATCACTAGAGTTAAATGTCTCAAATGTTCCTCTTCAATCTTACTTAAGATCATTATATCATCAAGATACACAATTAAAAACTTCCCAATGAAATATTTCAAGCCTTCGTTCATAAATCTCATAAAATTACTTGGTGCATTCATCAAGCCAAACGACATGACAAGACATTCATACAGCCCTTCATTCATCTTGAATGTTTTCCTCCATTCATCACCTTCCCTCATTATAATCTGATGATATCCGCTTTTCAAATCAATTTTTGAAAAAAACTTTGCCCCACTCAAGTAATCCATCAAGTCATCCATTCTGGGTAAAGGAAATTTGTATTTGATGGTGATTTTATTTATATCCCTCAAGTCAGTACACATTCTCCATCCTCCATTCTTCTTCGGAATTAACACTGTTGGTACAACGTATGGACTCAAGCTTTCTCTAATCAACCCTTTGTCCATCAAATCTTGGACTTGCTTCTTAACCTCTTCATTCTCCTGCGGCGTCAATCTGTATGCTTCTTTGTTTGGAAAAATCGCTCCTGGTATAAGGTCAATATGATGGCTTATACTTATGATGGGTGGCAACAAACAAGGTAAATCATCCACCAATATATTAGTGAAATTCTCTAGATGTTCCTGAATTTCCTCAGGTAGATCATCCATTGAGGTACTGGTCAAGATGACTCTAGGTTTTCTAACCGCATAAAATTTCATTTCTTCCCCTTTTCTGACTTCACCTAGAAGTTCCTTCCCACTCATGAGAAGTATAGTATTGCTTGTTTCTTCTTTCGCCTTCTTGTCTTCAATTGGCAGTAGTCTATGTGTCTTACCATTCTTCTCCAAGGTGTAAGTGTTCTTTCTTCCATCATGAATAACATTTCTATCATATTTCCAAGGTGTCCCCAATAAAAGATGACAGACATCCATGGGAATTACATCACATAAAATCTCATCTCTATATCCCCCTATCTTAAATTCAACTAAACATTGTTTAGCGATTGTTACCTGATGTCCTTTTTGCAACCACAAAACTTTATACGAGCTTGGATGTGCAACTGTCTCCAATTCCAGTTTCTCCACCATCTCTATGGATATTAAATTATCTGTGCTTCCATTGTCAACTATCATCTTGCATACCCTATCTTTGGCCTTGCAAGAAGTCCTAAACAAACTATTCCTTTGGACTGGATTTTCCATTTATTTTTCTAGTTTCAAGAGAATTTTTCTCATCATCAAGGATCTTCCAACTTTTGCATATTCTGCCTCAACATTTATCCTTTGTTCTTTTCAAATGTGACCTTCACCTCCTCCATCCCTTTTTCTATTGGGACATTCCCAATATTTGTGTCTGATCTTTCCACAAGAAAAACACTTTACTTCACTTCCTCTGCCTCTTCCTCTTGCTCGAGGAAAAGTGTTCCTATCGGCATATTGTCTCCCTTGTGAACTTCCTCCCCTTTCTAGTTTATTATGAGGCTTATTTTATTCATCCTTGGGATTTTGTACTCTATCATAGGAACTTTCTTTTCCTCTGCTCTGACTTCTAACTCTACCCCTTTGTCCTTTCTTCCGAGCCAATTTCTATTCAACCTTCAAAGAAACCTTCAAAGCATCTTCCACATTTTTTATTGTCACCATTATCATCTCATCCTGAATCTCATATCTCAGGCCATTCATATATCTGATGACTTTTTCATCATCACTCTCACAATGACCATCTCTGATGTTTAACCAATAAAACTCTTCTATATATTCCTTCACTATCATCCCTTTCTATCTCAAATTTTGCATTCTTCGAAACAAATTAATTTGATAATCTCTAGGTATGAATTTGGTTTTTATCTTCACTACTATTCTATCCCATCTCTTAATTCTTTGTTTTCCCTTGCAATGCCTATCAGCATACAGTTCATCTCACTACAGTGTTGCATGTCCTTTCAGTCTAGTGACAACGTGCTTTACTTTCTTGTCTTCTTCGATATCTTCATAATCAAAATATTTATTCAGAGCTATAAACCATTCTAGAAGCTCCTCAACGTTCAAGTTGCCTTCATACATTGGAATTTCCAACTTTTCTCTGACACCTATTCTTGAAACAACTTTAAATAGACGTTCCTCTACAACATCTTCTGCTACAACTTCTTTGGCTCCTTATTTGTTCTCGCTTTCAGCCTCACTGATATCTCCAGTATCAGGTGTTTGTGGATTGGGAAAAGTTATTTATGGACGTCTTCTTGGCGGCATTGTTTCAATCTGTCCACGCAGAGTTCAAACCACAACTGTCCTCTATCTTCTCTTGCTTACATAAAATAATAGTTGTAAGCTCGGATACCACCTGACGTAGAGCCCTACTTCAGCAGGGTTTGCTGACCTCCTGGTCTATGGGTCTTAGAATTCCTCTTAGCCGCAATGACTCCTTGGTCCCTGCTGGAACCTTCAACACCTAAAAACAACAGGTCCCTTGACAAACCTCGAATCCTCCAATTCCTAAACTCTGAAATAGGGCTTAATGATCCTTATCTCCTCCCTTGAATTCTTCAACTATATGACCTTCGACTGCAACTTGGGGCCCATCTTCGGAGTGCGTCATGATTTTGCATATCAGAAACTCGTGAAGTAGTTATCTCCCCTTCTCCTGAAATGAAAACTCACAATGACCTCTATGCCAGATCGATGGTCCTGATTCCCCCACGATCTAACGGTCCAAATCCTCTTTTCGCGAAGTTGGAAATTCTCGATGTATGACTTCTGAAAGTTGCTTCCTCCACTCTCCCAACTCCTGAAATGTCGATATTCTAGAATGTCAAATCAACGGCCCACACTCCTTCAAATATGATGACTAATATCTCTCTTGATCTTGTGACTATTGAAAGACTCTCACCCTTATCCTCCTCGCAGATATACTATATCCAACGGCCCATGGAAATCGATGTTTCTCCCTTGAGGAGTTTCTACTGTCCGTCGATATTCTCGATGGTTCCTTGCCAAATAACTCAGTGTCAACCCTCTTGAGCTTGATTCCACAACGTGACTTCAAAATTTTTCTTTTCTTTGAACTTCCCTTGACTCTATCCTACTTGAGCTTGATCCTTGTTGCAAACTCAAGGATTCTAAGGAATCCTGCATGCACTCGTTGCATCTTCCACAATAACCTCTGTTTATTCAACGACTCCAACTCTTCACACTCCTTGTGACAGAAGTTCTTCAACCACTCACTTTGGTTGGAGAAGATGAAAACTGTCCTCAACCTACACACACCTTGCATGGATCTGTGCTATACTCACACTTCTACTGGTATAAGTTAACTCTATCTCTCCTGAGCTTCATGAGATAAACTCAGAACCTTGTCAACGCACTACTTGTGGACTTTCATTGCACTCCTTGTAGGAATTGTCAAGGAGAGAAACAATTGAAACTTATACTCTCCTCCCAGACTTCATACATTCAACATGAATCAAATACATATGGCATTGAAACAAATGCATAACAGAGACTGGAATTAAACTGTAAAAGTGCCATTCAATAGATGCATACAGAAACCAAAATACACCAGACAATTGGATCAAAGAATTCTTATATTAATTCAAGTGCTTCTGTACATGGTCTAAAACAACAACAACTATTTGCTCATACAACTTATAAAATCTTTGTTCTTCTCTTCTCTCCTATTATCTCTCTTTCTCTACTATCTCTTACAATGAGAATGATAATAGAATACATATGAGGGAGCCTTCTTGAGTTTTTCCCTCCTACAATCTTAAATTATCTTATCGAATTAAAGACTACAACTACTTTACATTTATTCTGATAAATTTCCACAACCGACAGATGAGAGCAACGCTCAAGATCTGTATTACAATCCCCAAAAAATTAAAAGAAAATACATCCTTCCATCTATTACATTAATGGTTTCATCTTTTGAAATTCAAAATGAGCATCAACATATCTAGCTGTCTTCCACCCGCGCTTACTAAAGATGCTCCTGCATCAGACCACAAACTTTATAAGGACAATCATAAATGTATAAGTAAAAAAATAGAAGTACAAAATGTATAACTATGAAATTATTAATTATATGATTAAAATACAACCATATTATCGTCATGTGCTAGCTTGGTCATAGCACAATCATGGGGCTACAACCCCGTGGAATATTGGGACTGCACGAGATATCCATCTTCTGGTTGCAAACTGCTATCAATGCACTGATGTCCAATACTAGTGCATTCATTGAAAGTGGTGCTACCCTAATTAAAACAAAGTTGTAAAACATTGAATTTATCGATGATATCCAACATGACTGTATTATATTAATAATAAAGGTTAATGTAGATTTAATTTTATTTACCTTATCCTGCAAAGTGGTTCTTGGTAACTACCTAAGGTTTTTAGATGTTCAACTACAACTTTATAGTTGTATTTGTAACCACTATGGAGGTCTTCCTCTGTGGTTTTAGTTCTAGACTTGTCACCCTGCATTGCATAAGAGTATGTATTTTTAATTTTATTCGCTGCAATTACGTAAAATGTTTAAGGAGATACAAATAAGATACTTAGGTACTTACAATTTGTGACTGGAACTTCAAGTAGCCTCCCTGGCCTGGCCTGTGTTGGCCACATTTGGAAAGAATTGATTTTGTTTCCTTTGACGTGTCAGTCAACCTATCATCAAAAGTTCCAAGTATGTTAATATAAACCACAATTTTATTTACATCTAAAAAAAATTGAAGGTATTGAATTGAAATTGTAATTTACCTTCTGGGACCAGAGTGTGTTTTTCCTTCATCTATCAATTTCTTCTCTTTTGCGTTCTCAATGAGGGCCTTCCACTCCCTCTCTGGAATCATCAGAGGACGCTCGTACCTATCGTGTTTTTTCAAGTTCTTCCTATATGTTTCTCATGTATATTTTAAATATTGGCCAGTTGCGACGGTGGCCAAGGTCTTATTAAAAGTGTCTACACCAAAAAGGCTTTCGAGATAATCCATCAATTCTTTTTTGAGGTTGGAATTCTGGGAATTCCACCTCTCCCATATGGTGGGCCCAAAAATAAGAAATGACTTATTCTCCAAGGGCCTATAAAAATCATTATTCCCTACATGCAAAATGATTCTATGATTATTAATTTAAAAATAATAATTTAGATGATTTATATTTGTCTGCATAGAGAACATGAAACAATTAAAATTTTAAAAATTACCTGGGAATTTAACTTTCTTCAATTGAAGCCCTTCCTTGTTGACCATAAATGTTCCCTTAAGGGTCCTTGTTTTGGTCACACGTCTTGCACATTAATTCAGTTATGTAAACAAATAAAATAATTGATCACCACAGAAATAAAATGCACATTAAATGAAATTTGAAATTTGGTGTTTGTTTACTTGTTCTGAGGCCACTTTTGATTTACCATGATCATCCTACTATATTATAGTAAAATTAGAACCACGATCATTATCATGAAAAATAAATTCAAATGTATGAGAAATCCTCCCTCTTTATTGACATCTAAGGAGGAATGTTATTGTTGATAACAAAAATAGGCCACACTGAGTAAACAGACTGAATCTCTCCAAATGGATTAACAAAATAAAGAACATAATAGATATCATAAAATATAAGAGTCATTTTTTATAGGTTGGATAAATTAGTATTCATACCACCCCCATAATAGAAACATTTGTATCTATTCGATTCAAATTGTAATCAATCAATAACTCTTCATGTGCAACTATTGATTTTATTGCACATACGAATACACGGTTTCCTTCACGCCCTTGAAATACACAATTGGGTTGTGTATTTGTGGTCATGGTTCATGTACTATTTATAAACCCTGCAATGTTCCCCATTGCTTTTGGCCTTCCATCAATATAGATAGTTTCTCCTTTATTTTTGTCATTGTTTTTTAGCTGTATATAATTTGTAGCCAAGCCATATCTTCACATACTTTTTTTATATTGGACTATTCATATCCAATATTTGTATATATAACAGGGCACGACATACTCCATGAATTCAGTTAATCCATCGTAACAAACCTTTATGCCATCCATGGAAAATATCCCCAAACCATGTAATGACGATGGATCAATCCGGTATATCCTTTCTTTTACACAAAAATTGGTGTTTATTTTAGGAATATCCTTGGGTACCCATCGTTTCACTATATATTTGTACCTCAAGGGCACCTCAATGTCATCTATGCTCTCATGATCATAAGAACATGATCCCCCTTTCGCAAGAAAAAATTCCACGCGTCTATGGAATTTTCTTTCGATCTTCTCATCTCTAGTTAATCTCCGCCTGTTAGACCTACTAGATGTCTCACTTTCCTCTATTCTACCTGAACTTACCTCACTCAATGAAGATAGATCTGACAAATACCTATTTTTTTGTACATCCTATAACACCATTAATGACAAAAACAGTCAGTCAATCAAGATGTAACACTAGTTCATTACTGGTATCTTGTTGGTATCACAGTAAGCTCATAATGATTACCATAGTATTACTCTTTCACAATTGTATTATTCTCGATTACTATTGGTATACTATCTGGGAATTATAGGGGCATGTTTGGAGTCAAATGAAACATGCCAACAAGTGGCGATAATAAGACATGATGCTATTTGGAATACCCTAGAACTAATTCCATTAGATACAGACTCGATCCTAAGGCCAACTATGGAGAACAAACAACACACTCTAATTAATCTAGGAGTCAAGCATGCAAACAAGCCAACTTTGTACTACGACTAGACCATCTTTATTTGAAATGATTCATGTAACATATTTCATTGACTTATTGTGATCTTGGTATCTCTTGGAAGTACTTTAATTGACAACGTCAATGCTCTTTTCTCCTTTAGTCCACCAACATACTTTAGTGTATTCCTAATGAAGATGGAATAGAGTGATTCAATCCCAAAAAAATTGTTGAAATTGAAGAGGCATCCATGGTCAGTTGTTAACAATTGCTATAAATGTAGATGAGATAAGATAATGTTATTAATGTCCAACAAATGACCAAAAAAATTGGTCAATGGGACTAAAAGAAACATCCAATGTCAATACAATGTGGGAGCGTAGAAGAAACTCCTAGATAATGTTGAAATATAGAAATCAAAAGAAAATCCACCTAAGGACTTAGAATATAGATGTCCAAGAAGAAACCTAGTTTCCTTTTCAATAAGATGTACCAAGAAAAAATGCCTTATCTAAAGAGGATTGAAAAAAAGAGGACATACAACCAATTTAAAACTAAACTCTTAGGTTATAAACCAATATTGGAAATATCTGCCAAATGTGAGCTCACCCTCTAATGATTATGATTGGTACCAAGGTACTGAGTGTGAACCCACATGGTGTGAAAAAATGTCTTTTATTATTTCATTGTGGGCATCACTATTAGGAGATGTGTAAGGTAGCTAGAGAGGTAGTGGGGGGGGGGGTAGAGGGCCCATAGTGATAATAGTGGAGGTCATTCAATGTAAGGTGGACTAGGTCCTTTATATTATTAAATAAGGCCCACTATGGTAGTTAGATATAATAAATGGGTAGTTAGATATAATAAATGAAAGATGACTTCTTAAAAGGTTCTACTTCTAAAAGATTCCTCCTCTAGAATGTTCTTAGGTGATGGTAGCACTATATAAAGGTGTTCAAGCAATGTCAGGGAACATGAAGAGAATTATTGTATTTGGAGCAGTATCTCAATAGGAGGATGCCCCCTCAAAGAGGCAAGTGAATATGAGAGGATCCCTTCCATAATAGGATCCATTGTACGGTGTTGTGCTAACTCAAGGGTTTGATAGTAATAAATAAGATTTTGTATATTGTTCTTGTATATCTATTGTGGTTCTTAACAAGCGGTATCAGAGCACTTTCATTGGCAGACATTGTGGGCAAATATTTTTTATTTTTGCAGATTTTGTTTTCGGAGAAGAAAAAGTGGGCTGCGACATTACATAAGTTTTCAGTATATGTATATGAAATATTTGTATAAAAATGTTGTGTATCTTATTTCCTCTCAAAAAAACACCCAATTTGAAAAAAAAAAACGTCCGAAACAGAGTCCGAGAAGTCAAGATATTGAAGTTTTAAAATCTTCAAATTTTCAGGGTTTTTTCCGCGGACGACGGCGCGATTTTTTTTTTTAATTTCTGTAGAATCTAGAGGCCGAATTTGTTGAAATAAATTACAGATCTAAGTTCCTCTCACGATTTCACCCAATTTCAAAAAAAAAATCAGCCGAAACGGAGTCCAGAAAGTGAAGTTATGAGCATTTTAAATTCAACTGTTTTTTAGGGTTTTTTCGGAAAACGTCACGATTTTCTACAGTAACTTATTGTTCTATTTTTTGGGTTTTTTCATGACAGATGTGGGATCAAAGAGTTCGTAGGGTGATCAGATGGCTATTTCCTCTCAAACCCTCAAGGGAATTCTTGAAACATTCAAATCCAAATTGTATGACGCATTGGATGCTAGATTGCATGACCTTGCAAATGGTCTCAATGATAGTTTCCATAGTATTCGAGATTCATTGGATAACATGTAGCATATATTTCTTATGGCAGACATTAGAGATGAATATAATCAAGAAATATATGCTTTGTATGATTTTGAGGCCGATTGTGATGACTGGTATATGGATAGTTATCATTTTTGGGATGACAACCACTTTCATATTTTATTTGATGACTCAAATCCACCTTCTGTAGATAGCATCAATGTGAAAAATCGAGAGGCAAT
>SNQJ01S0059207.1:11769-46442 GCA_010110895.2 Picea sitchensis | reverse complement strand
ATAGGTATTTTCTCTCTGTGGAAATTTTGTGTCTCTGATTATAGGTGAATTCTATGTAAGCCCACATGAGGAATCATAATGAAAATGAGTTAGGGCATCCAAATTCAACACAAGGCGAGTTGGAAAGAGGGGAGGCCACATGAGGAATCGTAACAAAAACAAGGCAGGGTGCCCAAAGGAAGGGCAAGGTGAGTTGGAAAGAGAGGCACCCACAAGAGGAATCGTAATAAAAAGGAGGCAGAGTGCCCAAACACAATGCAAGATGAGTTGGAAAGAGGTGCCCCCACCCACATGACAGGCACGAAAATGGCCACACAAGGGAGCACTGTGAAAGAAGACGAGCCAAATGTTGGATAAGGAGCACTTTTCTCTTCGAATTAACTTTTTCAGGATGGCCCGGGCAAGGCTGGGCACCCACATAAGGAATCGTAATGAAAGCAAGTGCAATAAGGCTCCAAGAAAGGTGGGTGTCCTCACTAATAAGCATAAACATATGTGCAAGAAGCATCCATAAGTGGGCATCTTCCTTCATCATCTAGGACATAAAACCATGAAACCTCCTCATCCTAATGTGAGATGTCCCATCAACGAGAAATAAAATGTATGAAATGTAACATCCAAAGGTGTACATATCCACAAACTAGAAGTTTGAATTAAGCCAAACCTCCAATGATAGAAAGTGTGAGACCTTCAAGGGAAACATCCCATCAAATAAAGCAAGGAAAAGTGTAGAATGGCCTCAAATGGTGGATTTGTTCCTCAAAACAAGTTCCAAGCAAGTGGATCCATGAAATAAGGCATCAAATTATATATGAAGAATGCATGTGAAATTCCTTTAATGAGAAACTAAATCCATAAAGAAAGGGGTGGCCCCTCATCAATTAATAAATAATACCATAAATTAACATGTAAATAAGACCATACCTTAACATGTATTCAAGGAGGGTGATCACTCCACATGGGATCATGAGTAATATCAAAATTTCACATAAACAAGTGTGAAATCATCCCACAAGGCAAGGGAACTCCATGTCAATCTCCTCCACCAAGAACAGGGAATAAAAATATGTATTAGAGGGAAACACTTGACATGAGGGTGTAATACATGTCATAAAAAACCATAAGATGTGTATGAATCCTCAACATGAGTAAGAGAATTCAACTCATGAACATCACACCATGCTAGACCATATCAACCTAAATGAATGTGAAATCAAGTGATATCAAGGGAATAATTCCAAGCAAACAAAGATGCCGATACAATATTATCTTAGCGAAAAATTGCTAGGGTGTTCCATAAAGGGATTCATACATCAATATGTATCATCAACCATCCAATAATGATCATATAAGGGAATCCACAACCAATTCTAATAGTAGAAAGGATAACAATTACCAAGACAACTAGAGAATCAACATCATCTAGCCATCCATGACTACATCACTAATAGTCTCATAAAATGTAATCAAAACCCCTAGGCCATCCAAATATCAACTTGTAAACCTAACTTTGTGATGAAAATCACAAGAGTAGTGAAAAAATACTAGTGTAGGCCTCATGTAAAATGAGGGGTAACACTAGCAATACAAACAGGATAATTTTGAACATAATCATAATTTCATTCCTCTAGCCAATGCCAATTTCTAGTAGGTTTGATTCCTAGCTTGCAACCCCAATGGATGAACCATCAATAAATTGACTTCATTAACTCAAGTGGCTTTATTGTTGATTCTCTTGGTTAAAGTGGATTTAACCACTTTGTTTAATTATTGGTCATCATGTACGTCTCATTTCTAATGTTTGTCATTTCCTTTTATAGAATTGTTGTCAGAACTATCTTGAAATTTGACATGGAACTTCAAATACACCGGCCATCACAAATTTCTTCCACCGACCCTACACAATGAGCACTGAATGGGGCCAATGTTGAAATGTTTTCAATCTGTTACCATATGCATCGAAATTTGACATGGTTAGACTAGATAGTTTCCTTAAAGGTATGGGAGGGTTTCAATACTTAAGGATGTTTTTTGTCCCCATATAATATTTTAGATCATCCATATTTGCATCAACATTCAATATAATGGATGTCTCATTGTCATCATTCATCATTTCCATATATAGAATATTTTTCAGAACTCTCTTGAAATGTCATGGCACTTCCAATACACCCATCACAAATGTCATCTTGCATCGACCTCACACATTGAGCAGTGAATGGGGCCAACTTTGAAATTTATTCAAATTGTGCATGTATGTGTCAAAATTCGACATGGTTAGACGAGACACATGCCTTGATGGTATGGGAGGGTTTCAAGAATCAAGTATGTCTGATGTCCCCACATAATATTTGAGATCGTCCATGTTTGCAACAACGTTCATAATGGGCATCTCATTGTCATGATTCGTTGTTTCCATTTGTAGAATATTTGTTGGAACTCTGTTGAAATGTCATGGAAATTCCAATTCACCCACCACAAATGTAATACACTGACCCCGCATAGTGAGTAGTGAATGGGGCCAAGTTGAAATTTCTTCAATATGCGCCTGTATGCATCGAAATTTGACTTGGTTAGACTAGGCACATGCATTGATAGTATGGGAGGGTTTCAAGACTCAAGGATGTATGATGTCCCCATATAATATTTGAGATCGTCCACATTTGCATCAACGTTCATCATGTTACACATATCATTTTCATCGATTTTCATTCCCTTCTATAGAATTGTTGTCGGAACTATCTTGAAATTTGGCATGAAACTTCTAATACACCCATCACAAATTTCTTCCACCGAACCCGCACAATGAGAAGTGAATGGGGCCAACACTGAAAATTTTACAATATGTTCCCTGTATGCATTGAAATTTGACATGGTTAGACTAGATAGTTTCCTTGATGGTATGGTATGGTTTCAATATTTAAGGATGTTTGATGTCCCCACATAATATTTGAGATCACCCATGTTTGCATCAACGTTCAATATAATGGATGTCTCATTGTCATCATTAGTTATTTCTATCTATATAATATTTTTTGGAACTCTCTTGAAATCTCATGGCACTTCCAATACACCCATCACCAATTTTATCTTGCATCGACCTCGTACAATGAGCAGTGAATGGGGCCAACATTGAAATTTCTTCAAACTATACATGTATGTGTCGAAATTCGACATGGTTAGACAAGAGACATGCCTTGATGGTAATTCAAATAAATCCATCTTCAATTCTCTTTCTTGCATGGTAATCCATAAACTGTGTTATGATTTGGCACCTAAACCGTCATTGCAAACGTGGAATTATGAGAATATGTCGAAGAACCTTTCGAGGGACCATTTTTGTTACTTGATCGGTTCAATATCTATTGATACCACATACCAGGCATTTTTTTATCGACGCATGTTGTCCATAATATATAATATGATCATCAAGACATGCATCTATACTTTGATACTCCATTCTAATGTATTTCATAATGGCATGTAAATCTCGATATGTGTGAGGTAAAATATTTGATGAGGGTAATAGAAATTCACCTAACAATCTAAAACATCAAAAATAAATAGTTAATGTAAATAATAGTAATTGTAAATATTGCATTTTTATTTTACACATTAATTAACACTAAAAAACATGGGGAAAAGTCAACCTTTATGTAGATGTGATGAAACATATTACATACCTTATGATCTGTGTCATACAAGTGTTCAACAAATGATTTGTAACCTTTAAGTTCACCAGCAACAATGTAGTGGAGAAAATATTTGCTCTTGACCCTTTATAAATTCGTTTATTTTCCTTTTCAATCAGAGGTTCATCATAAATACCATCATTACTTTGCCCATGATCCTCATCTGGATGATTGAATAAGTCTTGGATCATTTGATTTGTCCCATCATCTTGAAATATGTTATTCTTGTCATCTACTTCCATGGGATCATTAACTTGATCTTCGTTATTTGCTTCAAGTTCTTCATCTTGTACAACATCATTTATGCTACTAATTGGTGCTTTGTGCATAAAGTTAGGGGGAAATCTAACTTTATAATTACAAACAATCATGAAAAATTAGTGCATGTATAAAACAATATAAAAGTTTGAGAATACAATAAATATTAAAATAGATAATGAATATATATATATATATATATATATATATATATATAGTTAATTACCATGGGATGGTATTCATTTGATCCCTTGTCCATGTGCCCATATTTTCTACAATGTTTTTTAGTTGTTGCTATTAAAACTCTTTCGGGACCTCTAGTAAAACAATTTTTGCAAGGGAAATAACATTTACCGTCACCCTTTTCAACCTCTTTAACTTTTTTCCCACCTTTAATGTTTTTTGACATTCTTCCTCACAAACATATACTGAAAAAAAAAATACCTAGTTTTTGTTTACCAAGAAGACCAACTTATACCCTTTTTGAACTGTCGTTATTATAGAAAACTTGTTGCAAAATTTGTAAAATGCAACATATTTATATATTTTATAACGTCGTAATTCTGATGACATTTGACCAAGTCAAAGTTGACTTGGTCAAATACTAGGTGATTGTTGGGGTGGGGAAAACCTAATGTCCACAATGTCGCAAGTGTGACGAATATTTCACCAACATCGCAAGAGAGACTTCCTCCAAACTGCGTCGCAAGAGAGACAATTTTATTAGTACGTCGCAATAGTTGTTAAGGTTTAATCTATTATTAGGTTTCTTTTCAATTCACTAGATAACCATAGCATAGATAGGATCACTAAGAAATACAAAAGCACAAGAGACACATCATTTATCCTGGGAAACCCTCATGGAGAGAAAACCCATCAAAAACTTCCTTAATATATATAGCCAATACAATGCCAAGAGATAAATCAAACAATACAGAAAGTGCACTCCCAAGAATGTGCCTCTCTCTCTCTTCCTTCTTCTCCAACCGCAGCTCCAAACGTCCACTCTGATGAAAAAGTGAGTGAGTGAACAAATGAGGTGTTGGCCTCTCTTATTTATACAATCTAGCAGGTGTGAACTGAGGTTCCTTTTCACTGGCAGGGCCGACTTCTCATTCTGGGTGGTTATAACCACTTGAATATATTATGGGGGCTGACTTCTCATTTAGCCTATTTCAATTAGGGTTTGCCCAATCCGCAAAAAGGGGATTTGTTCATTTACAATACCCCTCATGACCAATCCACAAAAGGGGATTGATATAATGAATAATACATCAATAATAAAATAGAATACTCTTTGCAGTTACAATATTTCAACACTCCCCCTTAAAAAGAAGGGTATTCTACAACAACATCAGGCGAGAGAAAGGGAATCATCATCAACAACATCTTGGAACGCTGACTGGCATATCTATAAATCATCAAAAAAAATTCTCATCATCAATATTATCATTCACATCGGAGAGCTAGAATGGCATCATCATCCTCATCAGCATGAGGCTAAGGTAACATCATCATCATCTTCAGTGTGAGCCTAAAGTAACATCATCATCTTTGGCATGAAAGATGAAATAACATCATCATCATCATCATAATCATCTTCAACAAGGAGCTGAAGTGGCATCATCATCATCATCTTTGACAAGAAGCTGAAGTGGTATCATCATCATCATCTTCAACAAGAAGCTGAAGTGGCATCATCATCATCATCTTCACCATGAAGTGAAGTGGCATCATCATCAACTGCATCAACATGGATTAGTATACTTTAATACATCATCATCATCAAGAACAACTTACAAGGCTAATACAACATCAAAAACAACAATATCCATGACACAAAGTCTAGGTATCATCAAAAGCAACAAAATCACAACATGAAGGCTAGAGCATCATCAACATCAACACTAGGATGAGAGTCTTCAGCACAAGGGCTGTAACATCACAACCATAGTCGGCTACGTATCATCGACATAGGTTGGCATCCGCGGCCTTGAGGCTAGCACATCATCCCTGACATGAAGGCTAGCATGTCATTGGCATGAGGCTGACATCACAATAATTAAGCGGGCACATCATCACAACAATTAAGATGGAACATCATCAAAACAATTAAGTTGGCATCACAGAATTAGGTTGGCACATCATCACAGTAATTAATTTGGCACATCCAATTAAGCTAGCACATCGTCATAGCAATTAAGCTGGCACATCATCACAACAATTAAGCTGGAACATCATCACAACAATTAAGCTAGCACATCGTCAAAAAAATTAAGTTGGTACATCATCACATCAATTAAGATGGCACATCATCACAACAATTAAGTTGGAACATCATCACAACAATTAAGATGGCACATCAACACAACAATTAAGTTGGCACATCATCACAACAATTAAGTTGGTACATCATCACAACAATTAAGCTAGTACATCACCACAATAATTAAGTTGGTACATCAACACAAAAATTAGCTAGTACATCATCATCATGGGGCTGGCATCACAACACTACTCCCCATTTTGAGGGAGGTCCTTACAGACTACACCAAGATTATCTTGAAAGTGCTCAAACTTTACATGAGATAGAGGCTTGGTTAACACATCAACAACTTGTTCATATGTGCTAACATATTGGAGATTTATGGCTCCTCTATGCAACATATGATGAATGAAGTGATACCAGATATATATGTGCTTAGACTCATCATGAAGCACATGTTTCTCCGTCATATTTATACAACTTAGTTATCACATAGAATCATGGTGGCTTCCATCACCAAATCAAATAGATCTGTCAATAACATCCGAAGTCATATGGCTTCACAACTGGTGGAACATGCAATAATGTATTATGCTTCTTCCATTCTCGGAGCAATGTTGAATTTCTCCCTACTCTGCCATGAGATCATGGTTGACCCCATAATGAAACAACATCCTGAAGTGCTATTTTTGTCAGAGGCACTTCCATCCCAATCTGAATCAGTATAACCACTCAGTCTAAAGTCATGATCTTCATCATAACCGAGTCTAAAATCTAATTTACCCTTAAGATACCTCATCACATGTTTTGAAGAAACCATGTGAACATGCTTGGGCTCTACCAGAAACTGACTCAAGGTGTTCACAAAAAAATAGACATATGGTCTGGTGTTCGTCAGAAACATCAACGATCCAATGATCTGTCTGTATAGCGTATCATCAATCAATTCTGAAGAAGTGTCAACTAGGAGCTTCAAATTCGTTTCCATGGGTGTGTACATGGATTTACATTTCAACATGTCAAACCTCTTCATTTTAACTGCATACTTTCCTTGGTTAAGGAATATCTTCTCTGTGCTCTTCCAATATTCAAGACCTAAAAGATAATGCATTTAGGTCTTCCATCAAACTCTCTGGTGAGCTTCTTCTGCAATCTGTGATGATATTTTCTTCATCTTGTCAAGGATACATCATCTACATATAGTAGTAACATCATTGTCTCATCATTCATAACCTTGAGATAAAGTTTAGAATCAATTTTACTCTTGGTAAATCCCAAGATCTTCAGGAAACTGTAAATCAAGCTCTAGGAGCTTGCTTCAACACATACAAAGTTTCCTTCAATTGGTAGACATGAGTCTTTCTATATTCAATCTTCAAATCAAATTTTCTCATTACATTGTACCAATTTGGTACACTTGGTTAGCTGCAACTCAATATGCACAATCATGTGCTATTTCTATGTGCTCTCTGCAAAGCACTATCTGTCTTACTGCTTGAGAGTATGTCATCTACTCTCTCTGCAACTGTTCCTTCTAGAATCTGGAACTATGTACCTACAACTGCTTTGAGGCTGAGAATGATTTCTTCATCCTCACTATGGATGCTAAAATCTAAGAGTAACTCCTCTTATTCTATCATGGCAACAGTTTCATCTGAAACTAAGAGTGGCTCAATAACTGATACTGAAGCTATCTCTTCTTCTTTCATGGAGGTAACTTTATATTTCATTGTAGTCATGTCTCCATGACCCAACTAATGTAATGCAACAACAACCACTCGATTTTAAATATGGGGATTGCTCTCCCTGCATCTCATACTATATATGAATCATGGTTGTTTTGGTTGTCTTCATAAATACTGGAACTATTTCTTCAATAACTGGAGTAAGTGTCTCGTCATAGTATTCTCCCTCTTTTTGGGAAAATCCTTTGGACACACATCAGGGTTTGTACATCTGCAAAATGCTTGATCTATATATATCAATATTGGATGTCAATATTGACTTCTCTTCTTAGTCTCAAGGAAGAATCCATATCCTAGTCTTTCTGACTGGCTTTATTCTCTGTTACTGAAACAAGGGAATCTTCCTAGGAGATTTCATATCTCCTAGAAGTTTTTGAAGCTACGATCTAGTCTTCTCACATCATTTGTCTCCCAGTCCTGGGATATGTCTCTTCATCTGATCCTTTATGAGATCAGGCTTACTCTTGATTTCTTCTGAGTCTACAAGGACTTCATCATCTCTTACAGGGTATACTTGGTGTTGAATACCAAGTCTAAATATGGAAGACAGAGTCAGGCTTCAAATGAGATCTGCTTCTCATTCTAATGTTTGATCATCTTTGGAGCCTTTTACTTCGTTCAATCAATCTTCATATGAGATACTCTAAATCTCAAGAGATAACATATTCTTCATCTTATTTGGTACATCAGTGCATATGCGCATGTACATAGTCTTCTTCATGTATCGTATAATATGTTTGCTTCAACAACCTTCACTATATCTTTCTCAAGGTTATCACTTGTGACCTAAAACAAGGTCAACAAAACAACATGCAAGAATGATACTCTTTTGATAATAGTAGATAAAACAATAGCACGAATAATCATCACAATAGGCTCGTTTAGAGATATCACTTGTGACCTATGTGAAGGAAAGATCAAAAGTAAGAAATACAATACGAAATGAGATCAACACTCTTCTAGTGTTGTGATCACATATTCCTCCATGGCAACCTCGAACTAACACAAGAGGTTTCTCCTAGAGGATATGTTAGTTGTATCAAGCAAATAATTACATTAAGGATTTATCTCAATATGCTCACATGATACCAAGTATAATACCTTTCAAGGACTGCTATATCAACTATAGTGTTTTCTTATAAAGGGTAGTCATCAACTTGTCAAGTGAAAATTTGAATCTTGTCAACTTAATTAATCAAACCTAGAACCTCAAGCCTTTTCCTCAAGAATGAGGGTGTTTCTTTTCTTTCAAGACTCCTTCACTCAAGATGACGAGTGCTTTCTTCAACCTATCTTCTTGTACTAAGACAATATGTTATCTTGATAAAAGTTTGGGTTACAAGATAAAATCTATGATCTCAACTTTAATCCATCTAATACCTTGAATTTAATTTTGGCCAGAGGTTAGTATGATGGGCATAGCTTTAACATGCAATCTAGATCAAAATAATGTCATAACAAATAGATGCATATCCGAATAATCACACCTGGGTTACATAATTCCTCTGAATGTGTTGGATCTTGAGATCCTTTTGGATCTATGGCAAGAGATCCCTTCTCCTGAAAATACCCTTTAAATATTAATAATTTAAACATACGTGAGTACATACCTCTGATAGCATTTGCAAGTAGTGGCACCATCTGGTAGTAGTGACAATGATCACCAACTCTTAAAAAATTCAAGGGTGACTGCAACTAGTGCTACGGCTGATACTTCAACTAGTACTGCAACTGCAATTGATACTACAACTAGTTCTAAGACTTCAAATGCTACTGCAACTTAGGGTTTTACATGGAAACCCTAATTTTTCAAACTTCAAATTTTGAAATTCTGATCTAGGGAATAGATGCACTGAGCTGAGACGAGTAAGCTGGTGTAGTCAGATTTCTAAAAATCCAAATTTTACCCCCTCGAACTTGACCAATAGATTTCTGGACTGGTGCTTCTGGTTTTCTGGTACTTCTGGTACTTCTGGTACTTCTAGTTTCATGGTACTTCTGATACTTTGTGAAAACTAGGGTTTCACTTTCCTAGAGATCTACCCACTGAAAAGGTGCACTGAAGGTGCCAAATAATTCCTTGGGTTAGGGCACACTTTTATAGATGGTTTTGAGGATGAAAATATTCTTCAATAAAAAACCCGATTTTTCATGTATGCCAATAGTGACGTTTTTCTTCTTCTTTTGAAAGATGCTCTCTTCAGCTTAGCTCTGATACCATGTTAAGGTTTAAGCCATTATTAGGTTTCTTTTCAATTCACTAGATAACCATAGAATAGATAGGATCATTGATAAATACACAATCACAAGAGACACATCATTTATCTTGGAAAACCCTCATGGGGGAGAAAACCCAACAAAAACTTCCTTAATATAGATAGCCAATAAAATTCCAAGAGACAACTCAAACAATACAAAAATTCATGTCCCAAGAATGTGCCTCTCTCTCTCTTCCTTCTTCTCCAACTGTAGCTCCAAACTTGCACTCTGATGAACAAGTGAGTGAGTGAACAAATGAGGCGTTGGCCTCTCTTATTTATACAATCTGGAAGGTGTGAACTGAGGTGTCTTTTCACTGGCATGGTCGACTTCTCATTTAGCCTATTACAATTAGGGTTTGACCAATCCACAAAAAAGGGATATTTTCATTTACAATACGTGCCATGATCAATACACAAAAGGGGATTGATCTAATGAATAATACATAATTAATAAAATAGAATACTCTTTGCAGTTACAATATTTCAATAATAACAATGTTATCGGGAAATATGGCGAAAAAAAAATTAAAATTTCCTCTATTTTTCAACAGTATGGCCAGTTTTGTCCATAACGTTGCAATTTTTCCAATATGTACTAATGAAAGAATGTGATATGATTTCATTTCAATTTTCTAAATATTGTGACCTAACTCAAATTTATTTTTCGTTTTCTGAAAAACCAATACAATAGGTGTTACAAGTATCTAACATGTTTAGCTCTGTGTTGGGAAATAAAATTGGTTTTAAATTTAGTATCACAATATCTCCACTTCTATGTAGGAAATTGGAGGGTTGTATTTTAGGGAAAATAGCCTAAGTGGGCCTAATTGTTAAGAACATGTGTTTCCTCATAAGAGGTCACAAGTTCAAATCCAGAGGGGGTAGGGTATGTATACCTTCGTAGACTTTACCAGTCAAAATCGCTAGGTATGGCTTGGCCGCGACCTTAAAAATAGATTATTATTATTATTATCACCCACTCATATGGAAGAAATTGGAAAGTTGCATTTTAGGGATTTGGTTATTATTTTGGTAAAATCTAGCATAAATCATTAAAATAATAATAATAAATAAAAAATTAATTAATTATATATATAATTTGAAATATTTTAATATATTAAAAANGGCATCTTCTACTATTAATAGACAAGTGACATTGTTTAGTTGATTTCATAGACTCTGTGCTCACGACTCACTGTCCATATCATTAATAATAAACCACTCATTAAAAATAAATGGGTGACAAAACAAAAAGTCGAAATATGTGGTGAGGTTGTTTGGTAGATTTCCCTTAAATTTAGAGTCTGTCCTCACAACCAAAGTGACATGCTANATATATAATTTTGATTCCTCTTGATGTTAGATAATGGTTAAAATGGATCTATGCTATTATATTAAAAAACTTCCTCTCATGGCATCTTCTACTATTAATAGACAAGTGACATTGTTTAGTTGATTTCATAGACTCTGTGCTCATGACTCACTGTCCATATCATTAATAATAAACCACTCATTAAAAATAAATGGGTGACAAAACAAAAAGTCGAAATATGTGGTGAGGTTGTTTGGTAGATTTCCCTTAAATTTAGAGTCTGTCCTCACAACCAAAGTGACATGCTAACTTTAAGGCCACCATCATTTATTAACGTTATAATTCAATGCCATCTTAAAACCTATTGTGCCTCTGTAATTTGACTATCAACATGGATGCGGTCTCCCTAGATTTGTGTTTTTAAAAACTCAAGTATAATAATTGAAATTCATGAGTAGAATGTCACAATACTAAGGTTTTAATATTATAACAACTACGTTTTTCAGTGAAAGAAAGCATGGATGCGGTCTCCCTAGCCTTTCTTTTTTCAAAATTCAATTACAATCATTGAAATACATGAGAAGAATTACACGATACTAAGGTTTTATTATTATAACACACATAACAAGTGTAGGTGGACTCTTTCTATTAGATTTAATAAGACATTCAATAAACAACTGGAACTCCATATTTGAGTAACACCTAGATTCCATTTGAGTACCACTTAAAATAGGAAGAAACCAGCACAAACAGACAGACATAGTAAGAAAAATAACAGACAGACGAGGTTTATCAAATAATGCAGAGACGGGGGAGAGATTTGAGATTTAGATACACACCTGAGAAGGAAGATCTGCTCAAGGACAGATGAGGGTTTGAGCATCACCTGATGATTATTCACTTTGCATCCCAACACCCCATATAAATCATTCATTACGTCAAATCCTAACCCTCAAGGCAAAGGCAATGTTGAATAATGAACAAAAAGAATCTCATGAATGAGATTTAAACTTATTTTGAGATTTCATGAAATGAACTTACATAAAGACAAATAAACAACTAGCCCATGGCATGAAAGAACAAAAAAAATATATGAAAATACCCAGAGAAATATATATAAATAAACCCCACAATACATACCATCGGACAGAGAGCATTGATCTTCATGAATGAAAAAACCCTGGAACAACTCGACCTCTTTCTTCCACCCTATCTTTGTTGTTTAAAGAAGGTGATGATATTGATCCATCTTCCTCCTCCATCACATAAAAACAAACACAAACAGAAGACTCTAGACTCAGACACCCAAGAAAACACATAAAGGACTCAGACGTCCAAGAAAACGTACACACGGGAATCATACACACAAGTTGTTTGCAGGAGGTGATGATCTTGATCCATCCTCATCCTCCATCACATACAAAGACACAAAAACACAAGACTCTAGACACAGACACCCAGGAAAAAACACAAAGTATTCATACGCCCAAGAAAACACACACACGGGAAGCATACACCTAAGAAAATGGACACATAGAGGGAAAGCGCTTCCAACACCATAAACGACTGATAGAGGTGGAGGAGAAGAAAAATGGCATGAAACTATGGAAGATTTAAACTACATAAGAGACCTGTCACTTTTCCCATTTCCACTTCCTTCAATAGCTATAAGATATGGTATGTTCACCCCTCCCATTCCAACCCAAATCCGATCACTCTCTATCCATAGCAAAGAAATACAAATTTCTTTTCCTCAGTTTTTTTAACCAATGATGTTGTTTTTTATCAGTTTTTTTTTTCCCACTTCCACTTTTTATCTCAGTTTTCTTTTCCACTTCAACGTCTATAAGATAGGGTAGGCACGCCCCTATTTTTCCAAACCCAACTCTGATAAGATGAGACATATTATCTTTGGCAACCTCTCTTGTAAAGCAACCCACAACAAAGAAAATAAATTGCTTTTGTTCAGTTTCCTTAACTAACATTGTTTTTTCTCGATGTCTTTGAATACCTCTTACTTAAACCAACGTTTCATTTGGTAAGTGTGTACACTTTGAATAGTGTTGTTCAAGTCTTGATCTCAAATTCCACACCGCTCCAATGTAATCAATCATATATGTACATGTATGCATTTGTTGATGTCTAACAAGTACATTAACTTTGTCCAATAAAACTTCATTTTTTATGCAATTTGATAATTTGAAAAAGTAGGTTGATAATTTGAAAAAGTATGTTCATATATGTACATGTATGCATTTGTTCATGTCTAACAAGTACATTAACTTTGTCCAATAAAACTTTGTTTTTTTTATGTAGGTTGATAATTTGAAAAAGTATGTTGCTTGTATGGTGATATTAAAACCTATTTGATTTGTAGTTGATATAGTGATATTGTGTCCCAAGAAACTATTCACATCGTTAAAAACACTAAGTATATTGTGTCCAACCACTTATTGGCACTGTTGAAGTAGAAATCTCAAATTTACCACCATGGTATGATATTATCAATTGTATATGATCCTAAATTAGGATGGGAAACTTATAAAAGGGTGTAAAATACCTAACATTGAATCATGGAGTAGTAAATTCTCTACTATTCAACTAATTAAATTTGTGGTTGGTTATTCACAAATCATTACACCATGAATAAAATAGGTTTATTAAAATATTTCCTTTCTTGAAAGGTTTTGCCTTGCTTTAACAAGAATTGTATAGTGAGCGAGTATATCCTTATGTTCCCCATTTTGAACATGTTGATAGAATTAGCCACATAAACCATTATTTTTCTTCTCAATATTTCTATAGGCGTTCAATAAACCATGAAATAAGATCAATAAATACAACTTGTTCCTAAATAATAAATAATTATGTTAAATTATCAATCAATGAATCAACAACCATTCAAAATTCTAATTCTAGAAAGTTGGATACAAGTAATCCCAAAGATTATTCCATAACAAGTATCATATACATAAATGATTTTTAACGCTCTGAACCAAAAAATATCATCATGTAGTTCTAAGATATCTAAGCTTTTGTAGGAACTTTTGTCTCCAAATTCATTGTAAAATTTCCAAGGTTAAGACTTTCTCCATCATAGGTTTTCAAGTTTGGAGTGGCCTTAAATTGGTGTTTCCTTGGTAGAGAGTTATACAAAAGGGATGATTGGCCGACCATAACTAATTAAATGACTGGAAAGCACCTCACTTTGTTGATTTCTTACATACCCATAATATTTCATTGTTACATAACTTCCGAATACATTGGTCATAAATGTCGAATATTTAGGCAACAATTCATGGAAAACCCTTGCTTTCTCTTTAGAACTAATAGTTTCTAATTCTTTTAAAGAATTAAAAAATGTGTATCTTGTTGTATTTTAGTTCATCTACCAATCAATAAATAATTATATAATATAAGGTGACGTGGGAGCATCACTCCACCTCAACATGTGCTAGTCGATTTACACGTATGGTGCACATTCAAGGAAGGGAGAGGCATCACCCTCTCATTTTGCCTCGAGAATTGAAAGCATGATCCAGGTATTTAATGAGGAAAATATGGAAGATCCAAGTTGTGCCTCCACACAAGATGGAGATAAGGTCACCATTAAGTGGTTGATGGTAGGAGGGATCTACATCCGATTTGGAGCAGATTTCCATCATTGTAATTTTCCCATTAGACAGGCGTTTTGAATGGTGATTTGACACCACTAGTTTAGCTTGGAGGGAAGCTCGTCGAGCCCCACTTGTATAAATATTTGTCTTGTTTTCAAGTAGATGTTTTTGTAGGAAGATGCATAGGATATAGGGAGAGAAACACAGAGAGTCGAGACTCAGTTGCAGTCCGAACTCAAACTTTTGTAATTTGATATTCTACCATTAATAGAAAAATGGCAGTTTTTCCTGCTATCCATTTCTTTGTAATGTATGTTGTGTTATGAATGTAATTTGTATGCATTTGAGGTGTAGATGTATGTTAGAAATCGTCTGTAGGGATAGAATCATAATCTTCTATCTGTGAGTGTTTTGAGTTAAGTTTGGTTCTCTAGGCTAAGTGCAAGAAGTGCACGAAAGAGGATGGAAACACTGTAAGCCGACACAAGGAATGCATGTCTAAACTCAAAGGAGTCAGAAGAGAGACTGTTGGGAGGGCATACTAGGTTAATTCATAGACTCGGGGAGAAATTTCATGGTGGTTAAGTACCTTGGAAGGAAATACTGTGTAGGAGGAAGCACATCGCAAAGTTACTGAACACTCTGTAAGACTCTGTCGGGAGGCCACCGAGATGCTATGAGAGCATGCCAGAGAAGGACATTATGAAGTGTTGGAACCCTTAGAATAATCCAAGAATTACTGAACATTCTGAAGAAGGAAGGATTTACAAGAGTGCATTGACAAAGGAAAGGAGATGCCTTAAAGCCTTCCATAAGGCTAAGGGGGAATTCATTGAAGAATGTAGTTGAGTGAAAGGAGTGCACCAAGGAGATTGTAAATCCATATTACAATATCAGGAGGAAAGGAGATAATTTTCCAGGAGGGCACGAGGAAGTTCACAGAGGAACGGTGAACTTTGAAGGTTTTCAAGCTGAGCAAAGTCGCATAAGTGCCTGCGCAGAACTCTGCAAGAAGTGTAGAAGAAGTTTGAGAACAACCTAAGTCTCAAAGGGGAAATTGACGTGCAAAGGGGTTGAGGACTCACTGGAATCCCAAAGATTGTAAAATTATTCATTGTCAGGTAGACAGGTTGCAGAAGATCTGAGAGTTCGAGGATTTGGACTTCGGAAGAATTGCAAGGAGAGAAATTAAAACTTCACGAAGATCATGAAGCACGAAGTGATTCTGGACCGTTGGATATGGAGTGATGCATGGCAGAGATCCACGTATTTTGGAGGAAGAAACCTTCGGAGGAAATTCAAGGAGATAATACCCGAAGATATGAGAGCCGAAGCAATCTTGGTCGTCCAAGAGATAGGACACATGGCGAGAAATCAACACTTCATTGATCTGCAAATCAGGGGGAAGCATAATTGAGAGAAGATAGGACTCCTGAATTCCAAACTCATGATTTGATATCAACCTTCGATTGCTAGGAGAACGTGGACCGTAGATTTGGTCCCGGAGAATTCGCCAATTCGGGAATTAGGAAAGGGAGAGTAAGAAATTCATGAAATTTCTGAAGTGCAGATTCACAAAGGGAGTTGGCCCATGGTTCATCATATGTGGTCACATCGAGGGGGATCCTATCATAGAGAGATAGCTACACTGGCATTAAGACTTGGAAAAAGTGAAGGAGAGGGTATGCAGGTGCCACATAACCTGCGCCGAGGAAGTAAAGGGCCTGTGTCAAGTTAAATTGGTTCCATCAAGAGCTTCATGAACCATTTGGTTCGGTGACTTGAACGATCCTAGATCAGGAGGTTGATTAGCCCCAAAGGAGAAGGAGAATGGTAAGGGGGTCTGCGCCAGGAGTGGTATCAGAGCTAATACAAAATTGATTTTTGTAGGTAAGGGAGACAGAGTCAGGTGTGCAGCAGATGGTAAAAAACCAAGTCGATTGCAGGTGAAGTAAGATAGCCTTTGGAAGCTGTCAATGAGAAGTCTTCCTGCATAAGAGAAAATCTGAGATGAACAAGGAGCTCGGTGAAATCTGAGACCAGATGGAGAAGCTAGCATTCAATATGCAGTAGGAGGAAAAGGTATGTTGGAGGTATGAATGGCCTTTGAAGAGGACAGCTAAATGGCCTATTCAAAAGTTGTTGGCCAGAGGGAAGCAACAGATGTTAAAAAGGTGGTTGAGGTATGTTGAAAACATCAGTGATGAGGGAAAGAGATCTGGCAAAGGTATCGTAGGTTGTCAGGTGGGAAATGAGAAGGGATCAGTAAACTATCAAGAGGGTAGAGGATACATCCCAGATTTCCAGGTGGTCTAGGGAGAAGAGATGAGCTCATCTAAGAGTTTGCATCAGGGGGTGTCATCAGATGAAGAGGAGTCAGAGAGAAGATCTCTCTCAGAGGAAGATTCACACGGAATTGTGGGTTGTGTGAATGAATATGATGAGAAGTTAAAAACTTTCATCTTCGAGGATAAGGGTCAGAGGACCATTCTGATCATTGGAGGAGTCGAGATATTCCTGCCAAGCGGTCAGGGAGAGGCTAGCACAGATGTTGCATATGTAATAGAAGGAGAGCAGGCCAAGACTGTCATGAAGAAGGAGGAGTAGATACTGAAATCTATCCCAATAGAAGAGTGCCCATTTGAGTTACTTGCTCAGTGGGAATTGGAGTTGAAGGCACTGGAGGATTGGTTGGACAATCCAGAACTAGAAGGTGGATGCCAGAAGATAGCCATTCTAGAGGACACACACCAGCACAAGTGGAAGATGGAGGAAGCTGGGAAGGAACTAGCCGAAGAACTGACAGGGCTCATTCTGTCAGAAGTAATAGCTGAGAAAAAGACCAGTGATGAGAAGACTGCAAAAATGGAGGCTGGAATAGAGTGGCAAGTTAAAGCCATGGGAGATGGAGAATATAACATGGGAGATCAATGTGATTTTCCCAGGGCCAAGGAAGGAGTGCAACAATCTAGTCTGCAACGGGAAATCTAGACAATGGAGCAACTAGACGAGGTAATCGAGGAGACAAGGAAGTTGATGTTTGGGTCAGTAGAGGAGAAGCTAGAAAAAAGGAAGCCTGCATGAGAAGGGGAGATGCAATAGCAACAACGGAGCAGAGGAGACGAACGACAACTCCAAGAGAAAGTTTGGGATCCAAGAGGATTTCAACCACACTAGAAAGCTCATGAGCAGGAGCTCATGAATTTCGTATCCATGGAGTATTATGCAGAAGAATCACTCCACCTTAGCTCATGCCAGTCGATTCACATGTATGATGCACATTCAAGGAAGGAAGAGTCACCACCCTCTCATTTTTCCTCGAGAATCGAAAGCATGATGTAGACATTTAATGAGGAAAATATGGAAGAGACAAGTTTTTCCTTCGCACAAGCTAGAGATAAGGTCTTTATTAAGTGGTTGACGGTAGGAGGGATCTGCATCTGATTTGGAGCAGATTTCCATCATTATAATTTTCCCATTAGACAAGCGTTTTGAATGGTGCTTTGACACCACTAGTTTAGCTTGGAGGGAAGCTCGTCGAGCCCCTCTTGTATAAATATTTGTATTGTTTCCAAGTAGAGGTTGTTGTATGCATATGCATAKGATATACAGAGAGAAACACAGAAAGATGAGACTTAGTTGCAGTGTGGACTCAAACATTTGTAATTTTACATTCTACCATTAATAGAAAAAAGACAGTTTTTCCTGTTATCAATTTATGTGCAATGGATGTTATGTTATGAATGYCATTTGTATGCATTTGACCTGTAGATGTATATTAGAAATCGTTTGCAGGGATAGAATCATAATCTTCTATCTGTGAGTGTGTTAAGTTAAGATTGGTTCTCTAGGCTAAGTGCAAGGAGTGTGCGAAAGAGAGTGGAAACTCTGCAAGCTGACGCAAGGAGTGAGTGTATGCACTTAGCGAAGTCAGAAGAGAGACTGCCAGGAGGGCATACTAGGTTAATCCACAAACTTGGGAAGAAATTTCAAGGTGGTTAAGTACCTTGGAAGGAAAGACTGTGTAGGAGGAAGCGCAATGCAGAGTTACTGAACACTCTGTAAGACTTTGTCGGGAGGGCATCGAGACAGTGCAAGAGCATTCCAGAGAAACACATTCTAAAGTGTTGGAACCCTTAGAAGAATCCTAGAATTACTGAACATTCTGAGTAAGGAAGGCTTTGCAAGAGTGGATCGACAAATGAAAGGAGATGCCTTAAACCCTTCCATAAGGCTAAGGGAGAATTCGTCGAAGAACGGAGTCGAGCGCAAGGAGTGCGCCAAGGATATTGTAAGTCCATATTACAAGCTCAGGAGGAAAAGAGAGAAAGTGGCAGGAGGGCACAAGGAAGTTCATAGAGGAACGATGAAATTTGAAGTTTTTCAAGCTGAGCAAAGTCGCAGAAGTTCTTGTGAAGAACTCTACAAGGAGTGCAGAAGAAGTTTGAGAAAAAACTAAGTATCAAAGGGGAAATTTGTGTGCAAAAGGGCCGAGGACTTGCTGGAGTCCCGAATATTGTAAAACCATCCATCATTAGGTAGACAGGCGACATAAGATCTGAGAGTTCGAGGATTCAAACTTCCGAATAATTGCAAGGAGAGAAATTCAAACTTCGTGAAGATCGCAAAGCATGAAGTGATTTTGTACTTTTGGATCTGAAGGGATGCGTGGTAGAGATCCATGTATTTCGGAGGAAGAAACCTTCAGAGGAAAGTCGAGGAGATAATACCCGAAGAGATGAGAGAAGAAGAAATCTTGGTCCTTTGTGATATAGGACATGTGGTGAGAAATCAACACTTTGTTGATTTGCAAATCAGGGTGAAGAAAAATTGAGAGAAGAGAGGACTCGCGAAGTCTAAAATCGTGTTTTGATCTCAACCATATATCACTAGGAGAACTTGGACCATAAATTTGGTCACGGATAATTCGCCTATTCGGGAATCAAGAAAGGGAGAGTAAGCGATTCGCGAAGGTTCCGAAGTGCGGAGTCACAAAGGGAGTTGGCCCAAGGTTCGTCATCCATGGTAACATCAAGGGGGAGCCGAGAATAGAGAGCTAGCGCCACTAGTGTTAAGACATGGAAAATGTGAAGGAGAGGGTCTGTGGGTGCCACATAACCTGTGTCGAGGAAGTAAAGGGCATGTGTCAAGTTAAATTTGGTTCCATCAGGAGCCTGATGTGACTTGAACGATCCTATACTGGGAGTTTGAGTAACCCCAAAGGAGAAGGATAATGGGAAGGGGGTTTGCACCATAAGGTTTAGCCACCTTTTTGTGACTACAAACCAAAAAATCCTCCCAGTGATATTTCTCTCTTGAATCCCACTACACTATGGAAGTTATTCTCACTCAATCTTGGACAAAGGCTTGTAGCCACTATAATAACCTTGAACTCACTAATGGTGAGATGGGATAATTTATTATAATTCTTTTACTGAAAGGACCCTTAAAATATGTTACACTTGTAGAGATATTGTTGCTAACAATAGTTAAATGAAAAAAACTACTACATCTTGAAAAGTGGTATCTATGTTTGACAATTCCACACCAATCCATGGAAACCTTCTATATACCAACAATCCCTCTAACTAGAGACAATATATTCAAGGATAAAACATTGCTTGCATTCATCCTCAATCGAGTGTTGCAAATAATTAAAGTATATGGATATGAAAAGGATGGTTGTAGAGTATGTCTAGATAAATATTTCTTGGATAAAAAAAACATGTTTTCACTAATACATGCCCTAATACATAAACTAATCATAAACAATAAAAAAAAATAGTTCCTCTCAGTTGGCAACCAAAATGATATATTTCTCATAAACAATTTGAAATGTCAATCATTCTTGGTTTTAATCAATACTTTAGAAGTTTCAAGCAGATGTACTCTATGATGAGATTAAGGTCCAAAGTTTCATTTAGTTATAGCACAACTTCAACATCATCTATCTAAAGTAATTCAATCTAGGATTTTCAGTATGGAATTAGTAAACATTTTATCAACTCAATCACCTAAACATATTCTCTTGTATTTTTAAGATGGGTCTAATAGATGAGAATCCAATACTTTTACCAATGATCCTCAACCCTATTAAAATGTAGTTGTTTTTTTCAAAATTTGACATTTTTACCTCTAATTTATTTGGTTTGAAACTAAAATAAAAGACATTGTTCAGTGATAATGTGGACTATTACCCATTTTAGGTGAAATTGTATCCCCCAAGGTCCATTAGTGATGGTAGTGTATTATTTCCAATCTCCCTATGTGATATCTCCATTGTTATCCCTAATAGACCTTCTACATAATGAATGGTTATTCGATCATGAATTTTTTACTATTGCTTGTTCATAATCATATAGAAATAGATGATCTACTTATGCTATCAGATCTTAWTWTGCAATCTCATACACTACATTGATTTTTTTTTCTATAATAGGTTCTGGTTATTTAGATTAACTTTGATATATATTGTCACTAGTCCCAAGGATTAGCGCAAAAATTGAACCATCCACCAAATGTATGTTGTCAACATTGAGGCTATAGGTAACATGTTAAAATATGGTCGAGTCCCTCTAGGTTACTAGCTGATAATGTGGTTGGAGGTTGATTTTTCCTCCATTTGAATATTCTAGGGAAGAAGGGGGAAGCCTCGTGAGGTCCATCTATTTAATATCTATGTGGACCCACATAAATGCAAGGTTTTTAGCTATTATCTCTACCAAATCCTTTTTTGGAACCATGGAAATGCAATCTCAATAATCGTTCACTCCATTAGTTCTTTTTTCCCATGTAGGGATATGAAAGTAGATATAATGCACAAAGAATATATGTTGTGTTCTAGGAAAGAAACCACTTCCATCTTATTTTCTCCAAATGTATGATACAAATATAGAGTATAAAAAAACTACCCAAACCAATGCATCTATACAACTATATTCTTCTCATGTTGCTCCAAGTTAATTACAATTATCTAGATAACCTAGCATTTCACCAAGGATTTTCTGATCTAGGTGACAACATTGTCTAACATGTTGTTGTCAAATAACTTAAAATTCAATTAACTTTAGTGCCCATGAAAAAGTTATCTCATCTTTAGAATTGCAAACTTTAAATTATGATGGGTTGAATGGTATTGAATATTCACCATTACCTACTAGAGTTTATTATTAGTTACAAACCATTACCTACTAGAGTTTATTACTAGTTACACATTGGAAGTTAAGTAGCAATTGCATGCCCAAATTGGTTATGTCATTTCTTAACATATTATGAATCATCATTATCTAGGGGTGAAGGAATTTTATTCTATAGCATTTTCATGTGTCATGGAATTTTTGGTCTTAAAAGGGATTTGCATATTCTCATATATGGATTTGGATGTTAGAATAGAAATACTAATAATATTTTATGATTCTCCTTTTGTAATATCCCAATGACGAACCCCGGTTGTAAGTATGAATGTAACATGTTTTGTAGGTTGGTGAGCCAAGTAATTATAAGCTGGTAGGATTATGTGTTGATTAGGCCGGGAGCCTAGGTGTTAAAGGCCAGAAGCCTATTTTGTACATGTAAATATTCATATTATTAATATAACAACATCGTTGCGTTTATATCAACCATGAAGAAAGAGTATGGGGGACTGAACTCCACTAGGTTTGGCAAGGGAGGAGGCTAAGAGATTTAGGAAAAAGGGATAAGCTTAAAGCCTACAATAATAATATATAATTATTATTCTAAAATTTGTAAAGAGGATATTAATTTATCCTAAGTTCCTTTAGGGGGAGGAACAAGTTCCAAGTGGGAAGAACGTGCTCCTGGAGAGCCAAGTGTCATCCAAGACGCATGCATATTTATGGGGGGGATTCTCACCATTCTTGGGGATTCTAGACCATGCTATCCATCTGTTACCACGAATCACAGAAGTACTGAGGAAGCACACAGTGAGATAGTTTTCCATTGTTGAATTCCAAGACACACGAACCCTTGCAACAAACCTGATTTGATACCCTCACCGCACCTGTACCCTATGGTTTGTTTGCATATTGTTCCGTTATTACCATCTTCCATGTCCAGTTTCTATTGTTGTCATCACCATGCCAACAATTCGAAAGTCTGGCAGTTTGGGAGAAATGGAGTGTGCTAGAGCGAAAAATCTTGAATTCCTRAAGTCCGGAGTTAATTCAGACCATTCATCAAAAGGGACACATGTCGGCAGATTGTCTTGTTCRAGAATTTGACATTTGTGAGAAAAAAAGTGTGCTAAGGAGGAAAATCCTGATGTCTGGAGTTAATCCAGATCATTCATCAAAAGGGACACATGTCGACAGATTGGCTTGTTCAGGAATTCGACATTCGAGAAAAACAAAGTGTGCCAAGGAGAAAACTCCCAAAGTCCCGAAGTCAGGAGTTAATCTAGACCGTTCATAAAAAGGGACATGTGTCAGCAAATTGGCTTGTTAGAGAATTCAACATTCAAGAGAAACAAAGTGTGATAGAGTGAAAACTCCCAAACTCCCAAAGTCCAGAGTTAATCTAGATCATTCCTCAAAAGGGACACGTGTCGGCAGATTGGCTTGTTAAGGAATTCAAAATTCGGGAAAAAAAAAGTGTGATAAGGTGAAAACTCTCGAAGTTCCGAAGTTTGTATTTCATCTAGACCATTCATAAAAGGAAACATCTGTCAAAAGATCATCTTGTTTGGGAATTTGGCATTTGGGAGAATTGGAATGTGCTATTTTGAAATCTTCTGAAGCTCAAAGTCCCAAAGTGACGTGACTTATTGACGTCACCTGGGATGACGTGGACACATGAGATGTGTGCCACATGTTAGTGAGTTACGAACCTTTGGAATATTGAAATGCCAGTTAGAACGTGACATATGTCACCCATCTAATTGGGCCACGTGTACGCTTCTAGTATTTCACCATGTGGCACTCCTCTTGAGCATGGATGGCGGGGCCTTTGATGGTTACACAAAGTAGTTAAAACCTTGGAGAATAATTTAAATAGAATGGGCCCATGATAACTTGACCCCAATAGATGTGTGGTGCCAGATCGTGAAGTCCAGAGACTTGGTAATTCAGAGGAACGGTGTTATAGTTAGCATTGAGTAAAGAACTCCCGAAGGCCAGAGTTAATCTCAACCATTGGTCACAGGGGACGCATGGAATCACATCCCAAGGTCTAGAGACTTGACACTCTAGAAGAAATGGTCCATGATTGAGTGGGAGGAAGAAATCCTCCAAAGTCCCAGAACCTCGAAGCTTCGAAGTCTCGGAGCAAGGAAGTCTCAAAGTAGCAGATGTGACGTGGAATGATGATGTCACATGGGTGACGTGGATCTCCCCTAAACATGCCAGGTGTCATATGAATATGTACTTGGCAAGAGCTGCAATAGTCCGGAGACTTGGAACTCCAGAAGGATTGAGACTATGGACAGTCCAGAACTCTTGAAGCCCAGAGTTCCGTAGTAATTATCAGTCATTGGATGTTGGGGAGCTGAGGACCATTGATCCACCCCTCTTCATGAGTTCACCAATGCAACACTATGATAGATTTGTTATGATGTTCTTTGGAAACTGTCAAAGCTCCGAAGCCCCAAATTTTCAAGGCTCCAGATAAGCGCCCAAATATTAGCACTTGGTCACAGCCATGGTCACATGCGAATTAAGGGCTGAAGATAAAGGGGCTAGGACCCGAAAGTGAATTGTAGAATAGAACAGGGCCCAAAGAAAGAGTCATGGGGATTCTTGATCGACCAAAGACTCGCAAAACATGGAGTGTGATATTCTTTTGTTGAATCAGATTTTTTACGTTATTCTAGAAAATTATTAAGTCTAATAGTCAGACAAAATTCGATTGACTGCACATTTTGCAGAGTTAACAATTGTCAAAACTGAACCAAATTATTACATAGTGCAGAGAAATGGGAGAGGCACAGGATGATTATAATCCAAAGGATGAAGTTAGAGGAATGGATGTCCATTTGGGAGTTGAAGGAACAAACTCCAATGGGAATGGATGAGAAATAGATAAATATGTGAGCATGATGAAAATCATTAAAAATTTGCAAAAAAATGTCCAAATTCACCAAGCAGATAACAAAAGGCTTAAGAAATCCAAGAGGCAACAGGAAGAGTTCAATATGAATTTGATGTGGATCCTAGAAATAATTGAAAAGAAGTTGGATAAGTAAAGTGGATCCATCAAATTAGGGAGCCACAACTCCCCTAATGAGGAAAGAAGAGAAAGAAATGGTAACAAACATCACCAGCACTCCCAAAGGCATTCCAAATGGAGGCCACATAGAAGTTCAAGTCCATATCCTACCCAAAAGTATAGGATATCTGAAGTGGATGAAATCAAGGGTGAAATGAATAAGATCAAACCTCCTACTTTTGATGGAGAGTACCAGAAAGATGAAGAGGTTGAGACATAGCTACTTGGCATGAGGAAATATTTCCAATTGCATAATTGTTCCTCTCATGCAGAAGGAGGAATTGCAATCTATCAGCTAAAAGGAAAGGCATACATGTGGTTGTATTAGCTTGTTCAAGTGCAACACATCAGAGAGAAGGATGTCACATAGAATGAATTCAAGAAACATTTTGAAAAGAAGTACTTAACCAAGAGATATTATGACAAGAAGATGAAAGAGTTATTTGAACTTAAATTGGGTAGCATGAATATAGATGAATATGAAAGGAGATTTCTAGAACTATTGAAGTATGTCCCTTTCATTAAGGATGAGACAATCAATATATAGAGATATCTGAGTGGGCTGCCATCTTTTATCAGTCACAAAATCTAGTATGATGATCCTAAAACTATGGAAGAAACCATAAGGAAGGAATTTTTTTTATATGGTCATCATATGGGAAAGCCTACTTTCCAAAGAGCTTGGGAAGATAAGAGGAATTTTAAGAAGGAAAGGAGGAAGAAGGGGAGCAAGCCACCATTTTTTCAGAAATAGTCCTCAACGACAACCAATTTTGAGGGAGCCTAGGATGGCTGAAGTATGTGGGAAAAGGTCAAGGAAGACACCTATGCAATGTTGGGGCTATAATGGAGATCATAAGTATAAATATTTCCCTCACAGAAAGGATAAGGTGAGAGTTGTCACAATGTTCAACAAGCTTAAACAGTGGAGGACATGGGCAGAAGAGTACCAAGGATCTATGCATCCCTGGAAAACAAACAAGTTGAGTTTCAATCACACGTGATTGAAATCAAAGGTATGATCAATAGCCATGCCTTCACTATTTTAATTGATTCAAGGGCTAGTCATAGCTATATCGATCCTAAGGTAGTGGAAATATTTCAATTACCAAGAAGCAAGCATGGGAAATCTTGGTTGGTGTAGCTGGATATAGGAGCCAAGAGAAAGGTTGTTGAGTTAGTTAAATCTTATCCAGTGGGCATGAATGGACTGAGTATCAAGGCATATTTGAACATATTTCATTTGGGATCATATGATTTCCTAATTGGTATGGATTGGTTGGACCAACAACATGCCATATTAGACTATCATAACAAGGAATTCACTTGCTTTGATGAGGAAGAAAATTGAAGAGCAGTCCAACGAATTCCCAGGGAAGTTGTTGTCCAGGAAATATTAGCAATGCAGCTAAAGAAGTGTTACAAGAAGGGATGCCAAATATTTGTAGCCCGTATGGATGAAGCACCTAAGGATAAGGTGCCAAAATTGGAGGATCATGCAGTCTTGAAATATTTTGAAGATGTGTTCAAGGAGATACCAGGGCCACCTCCAAAGAGATATATTTATTTCTCTATAATTTTGATTCCTGGGGTAGCGCCAGTATCAAATACCTCCTACCATATGAGCACACAAGAACTGAAAGAACTACAAATGCATCTTGAAGAAATTTTAAAGAAGGGGTACATACACCCAAGTGTGTCACCTTGGGGTGCCCCAATGTTATTTGTGAAGAACAAAGATGGGACCCTGAGATTGTGAATTGACTTCAGATAGTTAAATAAAGTAACTATAAAGAATAAGTATCCTCTAGCAAGGATCGATGATCTCTTCGATCAGTTGAAGGATGCAAGGATATTTTCAAAGATATATCTCAGGTCAGGATACCATCACATAATGATTAAAGATGAAGACATCAACAAGACCACATTTAGGATAAGGTATGGTCATAATGAATTCAAAGTGGTTCCATTTAGGTTATCAAATGCACCAGTTGTTTTCATGTGCTTAATGAATGGTGTTTTTCGAGAATATTTAGACAAGTTTATCATTGTCTTTTTGGATGACATCCTTGTATATTCCAAGACATGGGAAGAGCATGAGAAACAATTGAGGATGGTGTTATAGGTGATAAGAGATCACCAACTGTTTTCTAAGTTGAGCAAGTGCTCATTTTTCCAAAATCAAATCCACTATTTGGGACATATAATATCCAAAGAGGGAATAAAAGTAGACCCTGAAAAGATTGAAGCCATTAAAGGGTGGGAAGCACCTAAGAATGTGACAGAAGTCATATCCTTCATGGGTCTACTTGGGTACTATAGGATATTCATTGCAAGAGTTTCGAGGATTGCTCACCCAATCACTTCCTTGGAAAAAAAAGGGGTAAAATTTTAATGGACAAAGGAATGTGAAAAGAGTCTCCAGCAATTGAAGTAGTTATTAACCAGTTCTCCAATTCTAAAGATTGCAGATCCGGATGAAGAATTAGTGGTTTTCATAGACACATGCAAAGAAGGACTGGGTGGAGTCCTCAACCAGAATGGGTTTTTGATATGTTTTGAATCCACGAAATTGAAAGAGCATGAAAGGCTCTACACCACTCATTATTTGGTGTTGGAATCCATAGTACACACTTTAAATAAATGGAGACACTACCTCATGGGAAAGAGGTTTGAGCTGAGAAAAGACCATAATGGTCTGAAATATTTGTTTGATCAACCTACTTTAAATTCCAGGCAAAGCAGATGGTTGGAACTCCTCTGTGAATATGACTTTGATATCAAGCACATCAAAAGAAAGGAGGAAAAAGTGGTTGACACACTCAGCAGAAGAGTGCATGAACTACATGCTACAACCATCAGCATGTATCAAACCCATCTTAAAGACAAAATTTTGGAAGCTACAAAAGCAGATTTGCAGTACATGGAAATGGTAACAAAGTTACAACAAGGTAAGATGCTACAGAAAATAAAAGATTATAGATTGGAATTTGATGGAATACTCCTGTACATGAACATAATTTATGTACCTAGTTCTCAAGAATTGAGGAGTATGATCTTGAAAGAGATGCATAATGTGCCTTATGTTGGGCACTCTGGATATCAGGAAAAAAAATGGTAGCAATCAAAGGCCATTACTACTGGCAAGGCATGAAGAAATAAATTATAGAGTACATCGCTAGATGTATGGAGTGTCAAAGGGTCAAATTTGAGCATAGACACACAGCTGGGTTGCTACATCCATTACACATTCCTAAGTGGAAGTGGGAAGTGGTGACAATGAATTTCATCAAAGGAATACCAAGAACAAATAAGCAACATGATTCCATCATGGTGGTGGTGGATAAGCTTATGAAGGCTGCCCATTTTATTCCCTTGAAGATTACTCACACAACATCTAATGTTTTTGATATTTATATCAGGGAAATAACATGATTGCACGATATTCCTGAGATAATTGTGTCTGATAGAGACCCAAAATTTACCTCAAACTTTTGGAGAGGATTATTCAAGGGGTTCAGAACGAACTTGAACTTCAACACAACCTATCACTCTAAGTTTGATGGACAAACATAAACATTTAATCAAGTGATAGAATATATGTTAAGAATGTATGTGATGGACAAACCATCCATATGGGAAGACTACCTACACTTGGTAGAGTTTTCTTACAACAATGGGTACCAAGCATCACTGAATATGAGCCCATTTGAGGCACTTTATGGCAGAAAGTGCAACACACCAATAATATGGGATAACCCAGCTGATAGAGAAATAATTGTGCTAGAGTTTCTCAGGGAAATGGAAGAGAAATTGTCAAAGATAAAGAAGAATTTGAAGGCTACCCGAGACAGGAATAAAATCTATTCCGACAAAGGAAGAACCTAGAGGGAGTTTAAATTGGGTGATCATGTTTTATTGAAGGTTAAATAAAACATAATTTCCCTGAAGTTGGGTGTTATCGTAAAAATCGGTAAGTGCAGACCAAAATGAATCTCCCTAGTTTCACCCCAAAACTAGAACAAAACAAGACATAATATAAAACTTTCCCTAATTTTTAATTATCAAGCATACTAGCTAGCAAGAGATAAATGGCATACCTTTTAAATGTTGTTTTCCCTCACTAGTGCCATCTTCACTCCATTACAAATATTATGGGATGTTGAACCTGTAAAAATACACAATCCAATGAAGTGAAAGAAACAACGTATACTCAACAAAACCTGTGTATGTGATCAAGGAGTCATACAGTAAAATATGGACAATTTTATGGGAAAGAAATATATTGTTGTATTAGAAATATGAAAAGGAGAATACAACCGATGCCTTGATGTTGTAAGGTCCCTTACAATAGTTCCTTACTTTCCACACACTTATTCTTCCTGGATTCTGAGATTGCAGATTTGAAATTCACTCACAATCTATCTTGACAAAGCAAAGCTCAAAGCCAACATAGGCCCAAAAACTCCAAGCTACAAAAATTACTCAAACCCAATCAAGTTAAATTTCCCAATGAGAACTCCTCTCCTTTTATAAGATAAAAAGGATAGGGTGAGGAGGTTTGGATGATCCCATGAGATCAGGGATGTGACTCAGATCCAAACCGATCGGAAGCCAAATCACCCTCAAAGCTTCTCTTCTAGAAGGATCGAGAAGATTATAGTTTTCCTTCGTACGGAAAATTGGCGCACCCTTAATACTGAGAAGAGTGTGATGATGTTGCAAGCTAGTGTGGTGTAGCCCATGATGATCCTATACTTTCACACCCTTAGCACTGAACAAAGTGAAACAATCCCTCTTCATAAGTTTTTTGCAAGGGAAAAGATAATTTCATCTCTCTGGGAAAATTCATGTTCATCCTCCTTCGGGGATTAAGGTAATTTATCCTTATAAAGGCAAAGGATAGTTTTACATCATTAATGGTCAAGAGACAAAAATAATGTGTAACTCTGAGAGAATATTCGAAGTTGGCAGCCAGATATTGTGGACTGTTTGAAATTCTAGAAAGGATTGCACCGATAGCTTATATGAAATTGCATTTCCTGCATGCATGACTATTCATAATGTATTTCATGTCTCATTGCTAAAAAAATATATACCTGATGCTAATCATGTGATTGATTGGAATGTGGTTCAGGTGGAGCAAGAAGGCACTTTACAAGTTCATCCAGTGTGCATATTGGACTGGAAGAGCAAGCAACTTTAGAATTGAGCCATAGGGATTGTAAAGGTCCAGTGGACCTGGTATGGTCCTAAGGATGCAACATGGGAGCATGAAGATGCTATGAGGGAAGAATACCCACATATTTTTGAATATTTTGGAAATCTTGTTGATGTTGTTTAATTAAGTTGCACTGAGGACAGTGCAAAAATAAGGGGAGGGGATTTTAATATCCCAAGGTCGAGCCTCGATTGTAAGTATGAATGTAACATGTTTTGTAGGTTGGTTAGCCAAGTAATTATAAGTTAGTAGGCTTATGTGTTGAATAGGAAGGGAGCCTAGATGTTAAAGGCCAATATCTTGTTTTCTACATGTAAATATTCATATTATTAATATAACAACATCGTTGCGTGTAGGTCGATGGCGTATGCCTAGGGCCATCCACGAATAATGTGGCCGAATATAGCGCCATCATAGAACTTTTGTGCGATGTCATCTCACATGGTATTCACTCTCTAGAGGTTCTCCTGGATTCTCAATTAGTAGTATGTCAATTGAACGACCATTACTGTGTGCATGATCCTACGTTACTCCATCAATTCCTACGGGTACGTCTTTTAGAACGACAATTTGATTTTATTACATATTTTCACATCCCTAGAAGTTCTAATCATGTATCTGATGCCTATGCTAATTATGTTTTGTATTGGAATTTGTCACATTAACAAAGTAAAGAAAACCATTAAATCAATGTACACATTATAAGATATGAGTAAAACTGAAGATCCCTCTTTATATATTTCAAAAAATATGGTGTTTATATTACAAAATTGGGGCTAAAACCCTCAAAATACATATATAGACGATATACATATCCCATGAAATCTATGCCTGTGGCGCCGGATGTGTCTCATGAAAGAAAAACAGGGCATTTGTGAGATGCCAGAAGATTCGTACCCATGCTCTAGGTACACCAACAACCTGCCGCTGCATGGCTCAGGTAGATCCTCTACCTGAACCATAGGAATCCTTTGTGTCAAATGAGACAGGTTGCTCTGCACATTCTGTAGGACTCTCTCCGCTTCTGCTCCCACTGCCTCATCTCCCTGGTGCCTCCATTTATGTCGTAGTAATCCCTCTAGTCGTTATGGACCCACATATGCAGTCACACAAGTATCTAGCTAATATTCAAACACCATCCAAAAATATTTTTTGTTTCCTTACATACAAAAATACAAAAAAATGAAATATGTAAAAACTTTTACCTATGGCACCATAGGCGACTCCTGGTGGAAGCGGCATATATGGGTCCCCTCTAAAATCGATCCTTGCATAGGGATATTTGTCCATATCAATGATTTGTCTCTACCACCAGAAGAAAAAATCATCATTGTAGGGTGTCGCCACCCTACCTCCCCCCTTCCGTCTCATGACCTCGATCCACCGCGCCATGGCTGGATCACGTGATCCTCTAGGAAGGATCTCCACTCTGGGTCCCACACCTGGAACCCTCTTGAAAAAGAAGCTGCAAAGGATAGAGGCAAACCTAAAGTTTCACTTACCCCCCTACTTGCACTCTGTCAACTGACCTTTCATATTGGTCAGTAGTGAGGTACACCAATCATAGACAATGGGCCTCGCACACTCCAATGCGTAAAACATAAGTGGTCTCGATGATTGATGCAGCGAGGCTGATCCTATGATCCTGGTAATCACGAGAAGAATGATCTTCAGGATGAGGTTACCTATAGCCCATATGGGGATTTGACTTCCCACCATGGGAGTCCCTGCAACACAGTGGGCCTCGATGTACTCCTCGACCTTCATCCCACTCCCTGCTCCGCGTGACTTGAGTTCCACAACCTCTCCTCGACATGAAAGTCCAGTCAAGAAGTAGATGTCCTCTACTTCGATCCTTAATGGTTGTCCATCAAGGATAAAGCTCTCGCTATCAGGATCCCAATAACCCACCAACGTCTCCAACAACCTCACTTGGGCCCTCATTCCTTTGAGAGCCCAAAACTTGTACAAACCACATATTTTTAGAGATGCTTGAGACATTGGATCTTGATCCACTACTGCATCTAACTCTTCATGCTCTCGCTCTCTCCATTCCAACACCATCCGACAAAAAAAAAACATTTTTGAGTTAGAAACCCTTCTTTTTTTCCATTTGCGTACGTATACGTTGTTTATTTACAAACAGTCGTGGGTAGGGCTTGATATAAGCCCCATGTGGTCCACACAGGTGCATATACCTAGTCATATACGCGACATATACAAAGAAACCCACGTATATCGAAAACCCCAAATTACACCCTCAAAAACTAACAAAATAGAACCTAATTAAAAAATGTAAACCACTAAATTTGAAGAGGATGAGATGAAGAGTTACATGGTCCAGACAGTTTGTGATACTGTTGCCTATTGGTCCCACAATCACCATCTGAATCCTGGAGGTATTTTAGTCCAAATTGCACTATTTGGGTAAAAATGAAAATGATACAGTAATTTTTGTTTTTATTACTATTTATAATCTATTTTTACCCACTTGATATAGTTTTATGCTATTGTTTTGCCTAACGGACTAATTCAAGAATGGTTTTAAGCTGGTTTTTGCAGTTTTCACTCAATTTTCTTGCGGATTTCAAAGTCATAGTTAGTCGTTCATCTCCTTAGGCAGGTATATTCATAACCTAGGATATAGGATAGGTATCTACTCCATTGTGCATTTGTGCATTATCCTTCGACTACCGATTTTTATGCCTTAGGTACGAACCCATTTATTGCGACGCATAACCCTCCATCTTCTATTAATAACATCGTTAATAAATGGTAGAGACTTACCAAACATGGGTACCCTAGTTAGAACCTCTTTTCTCATTTGGTGCCCATGCCAGGTGTTTTCCTTAGGACCGAGAGTCCTTTATAATCCAATACATGACTTTATGATGAGCCTCATTTCTCATTCATGAACAAGCGACCTTATTACCTACAGACTCCCAAAAAATGAGTCTCAGTTAAGCTCTTTTCTGACTTGTCTAAAAACAGAAAACATCGCTAAGTGATTTTTCCTTTCACACTCGTTAAAGTTGGACTTGAAAGGTCATGAGTCTTATTTAAGCTCTTTTCCGACTTGCTATCAAAAATAGAAAAGATTGCCAAGTGAACTTGTCTTTTTCACAATCGTAAATTGGATTTGAAAAGACGTCTATTTGGCACAAGTTTACCCCTTTTTCACACCAAGTAGACTAAAATATATAAAAAAGGACATTTTTGGTGTTAAGTTGTGATTGTATCTCATGCCCTCACTTGCAGTATTGAGCCTTTAGCCAGTTATCGCTTTGCGTTACAAATCGTTGCCTAAGCATTTTGCATCCTCAACCAAGCAGAGCCTTGTTTATATCCTTCGCAATTTGACACCCTATACCCTGGAGGGAACATCACCTTGAGTGTCCATATCCCGCATGCATTTCCTTGCATTAAGCATAGGTACGCTCCACTGTTGGACCTAGTTTTTCTTACTTGTGACACTCGTTCCCTCCTCTGTATCATAACATTCATTTGTTATGAAAAAACAAAAAAAAGACGTTGTCAAAGAAAACCAACAATGATTTCCTGAACTGATCCCTCAATATATGGTTCATGCAAGACTGGAATGTAGCGGGTGCATTGGTTATCCAAAATGGCATAACCAGGAACTTGAAGTGTCCAAAATGACATTGAAATGTTGTCTTCTCTATGTCCTGCTCTCGGATGCTGATATGATGATATCCAAAGCGTATATCAATTTTTGAGAAGAAAACTGCCCCATGCAGTTCATCCATAAACTCGTCAATGCGTGGGATAGGGTATCGGTTCTTGATGGTTTTCTTGTTCAAGGCTTGGTAATCAATTTACATCCTCATGGTGCCATCCTTCTTCAAAACTAAGAAAACTGAAGAAGCAAATGGGTTGTTGCTCGATCTGATGTGTCCCATCACCAACAATTCCTTGATTTCCTTCTCTATCTCATCCTTGAACCTCCTAGGATGACGATTGGGGGCGGGGGGTGATCATAGGTTTGGCCCCCTCCTCCAAATCAATGGTGTGCTCAAACCCCCTATTAGGTGGTCTCCCTGGTGGAATTGCCTCAAAGAC
>SNQJ01S0059206.1:24917-41842 GCA_010110895.2 Picea sitchensis | reverse complement strand
TGAAGAATGATGTTTGGGACATAGTGCCAAGACAATTCCACCCAAAGTCATCCATGAATGAAGAATAAGAACGAGAATTAAAGAGGGATGGTAATTTCCCAATAGAAGGATAAGATGACGTGATTGGGTAGACCTTATAAAATTAACTTAAGTGAGCACATTGGAAATTGACAAGAGTGGAAAGGAACGCTTGACTTGGAGTGGAAGCAATTCTCAATTGTTGGAAAAGGAACGTATTAAACATTGATTATTAAAATAAGTATCGGACCCCGGTCGAGGTGTCTATCATTGACACTTTTTAAATTGTGCACGGAGTGAAGCACTTGATACTAGTTCAGAGTGTGATCCCTAATACTTGGTAGAGAATACTAGTTCAGAGTGTGATCCCTAATACTTGGTAGAGAATGCTAAAACTTGATTGTTGGAAGGGAGTCTGGAACCCTAATGTAGGTATTGACCTCAGAGGTATATGATCCATGGTGGAGGTGTTGATCCCTAGCAATTTAAAAGCAGCACTTGATTCCATATAGGATGCGCAAATCCTTGAATTTTTTATTAAATAAATTTGACAACTAACCCTTTTGGCATTAAGGGTGATGCCCTTTTCAAGGGGAGGGGATTGTAAGTCTGTAACACCCCAAATCTCAATCAATGACGAGCAAGACAACATGTTATTATGTTGGTGATTAGAAAATCCTAACTATTAAATGGTTTTATGGCACCTATGGTATTGTTATGTATCGGCATCATCTTGCTTTTGTGGCAACGTGATGCATGTTGTCTTGTTAAGTGTCGACAGTGCACTAACTCTGTGTCGTTGTGGCACCAATTGTCTTGTTAAGTGTTGGTGTCATCCTGCTTGTATGGTATTGCAGTGCCCATTGTGCTGTTAAGATTTGGTGTCATCCTATGGTACATGGATTTATGATATAATAATAATGTTTTTCTATTATTTGACCTACACCAATTCATCTGTGAGCTTGTACAACATTCATGTGAGGCACAATCAAGTCCTATATCGATGTCATCAAATGATGGGGACAAACCTGACCATTGAAACACATTGTTGTAAATGAATGATGACATGGCATGGGGTCCTAAGCTAAGGAGTGTTCCCTAGGAGGGTATGTGAAAATCCTCATTTGTTTTACTTACTCTCATGTGTGTGCATTGAACCTAGAATGCATCCTAGGTATTTTTCCCATTGGACCTAGTGGTTATTTGGTCTAGAAAAACTAAACTATGTGACAAAAAGAGGCATGTATGAGTGAATTAACTAAGATGAAAAATTATGAAATGGAAATTAGTTAAAGGCGGACACATGTCTAACCATTTGTATGCATGAGTAATAATGAAATTATTGATGGAAATTTAGAGAGCCTCTCCTAGTTTAAAAACTAAACGCAAATGAGAGCCTTTACACACGAGTTAGATATATAGACGTTCTTGGTAATAACGTAGGTTTGATAGTGTCACCTTGGCAGTGTGACTTGTAACCTTAGCTTGATAGCTTGATTATAAAAAGAGCTCTTAGAGATTTCATTGATTTGGTTGATCTGTTTTGATGTGCCCATGCTACTTAGGATTGCTTGGGAAAAATAGATGCAAGGGAGGCTTAGTTAGACTAATCCCTAATCTCTCTATTTGATTGGATTGATCTTAAGTGGAATAAGCCTTTGACAATTCCCCTAGGTATGTTTTTGGGTAAGTAATGGCTTATTATTTTGAGTAGTAGTGTTCAAACCCCATGAGGGATGTATCAGAATTGAAGTGCAAGAAATTGGTGTGGAATGTGGCCACACATATTTCATTCTAGGGGAGGTAGTCGATTGTGGAGCTCCAAATTGTATGGAGTTGCATCAAGTGCAAAGGAATCCAAGTTCTATTCTTCTTGCTATTTTCACTACATTTTAACTATCATTATTGATTCACTAATTTACATGGAAACTTTATCTATCGATTGCTTTGGGAAAAGAATATTAAGTGGAATGATTGGTTTAAGATTTAAATACTAGGAAAAAAAAGGAAGCTAGCAAATATTGAGTTTATATAATGGTCTCCTAGCGCATATCGCTAGGAATGTTGTTACAACTCCTTGTTGTGATCTTCTACAATTTTCACTCTCTAGGTTTAATGCTTTGTTTAACTCTTCAAATGGTGTGGGGGATATGACTTTCATATTATGTATATATTTGGGTTGCAATTTGTCAGTAAACCATGTTTTCAACAATCATGTGCTATGTCTCGTTCTGTTGTAGGGAAATCCTTCTTCCAATATGCATCCTCAAATTTCCAATTTACAATCTAGATTACCTCACTTATATTGAAATGCCTTATTAGGTCTTCAGTTTCAACACGACTAAAGGGGGACAGCTTTTGTCTTTTCACAATTAGTGCCATGTGTCTTGTTACATGGGAGTGTCTTCAAGCTTCCCCTCTTCAACTCCCTCTTCAATTTACTTGGGTGTCCTCTCCTTATTCATCAACTTCCTCCACAACACTTTTGCCAATCTTTGACTCCCTTCTCCAAACACCTCTGAGAAAAGGATGAACACAGCTTGATCTCCACCTATAGTAGAGTTAACCAACAGGAGTTGCCTCCCTCTCAATCGTTGTTGGACCCCTACCAATCTCCTCCAAGCTCCTCTACAAATGAGACCGCAATGTCACTACCCTCATTTTTCTTGTGTGGATTAAGATCCAATTTAAAAAAATGTTTGGAGAATAGACAAACTCATGATTACCATTCTCATAAACTTTTTAAACAATTTTCTCAATGAAGGGAAATGACTACAACTACATGTTGTGATCTATGCAAACTGTTGTAATCAAAGACTTCATGACCCCTCCTACTAAGACTTTCTCATTAGCATATGAACCATAGCATGATCAAACAAGTGAAGAATTACTAACACTAGCAATAATGGAGCAAGACAAGAATTTATCAATAATGCACTCCAACTCAATAGTATTCATTATCAAGAATTTTATACATGAATGAGAGTTATCTCGTGAAACAACCAGTTCCTATAATCACTCAACAAACACCCCCTAAATTCACTCAGCAAGAATTATCTCAATCTCAAATTAACTCTTCGAGCCATGAGCACATTAACAATGAGAGTTATCTCGTGAAACAACCAGTTCCTATAATCACTCAACAAACACCCCCTAAATTCACTCAGCAAGAATTATCTCAATCTCAAATTAACTCTTCGAGCCATGAGCACATTAACAACTTTAACAATTATTCTTAATTAGACTAAAAACAATTCACATGAATAATTAGCGCAACATTTCTCCTCCATAATGATCATTTGGGGAGATTCCAAGATCATCTCTGAATTTGTAAAACTTATCCTTTAGTAGTGCCTTGGTGAAAATATCTGCAACTTGCACTTCTATGTTGCAACACATAATCTCAAGAACACCTTGTTGAACCAAATCTCGAATAAAATGATATTATATATCTATATGCTTGGTCTTGTTGTGAAAAACTACATTCTTGGCCAACTAAATAGCACTTTGATTATCACAAATCAACTATGTGGGTTTTTCTTGTTGCTCATGTGGATCCTACAAAACTCTTCTTAGCCAAATTGTTTCACATGACATTGTAGTTGTTACTTCCTGCTATGGAGAATGAAATTCCAAGTTAGGTTGCTTTTTAGTACTCCAAGCAACTATCGTTGAACCCATACTAAATGTATAACCTAAAGTAGACTTCATGTCATCCATATAACCTGCCCAATCTAAACCTATGTAATCAATCAACCTGAAATCTTCTGTAAATATGTATGTCAAACCATAACCAACTATACCACACAAATACCTCAAAATTCTCTTGGTTGCTTTCCAATGTATCTCACGGGGATCTAACATAAATCTCGATACCAGGCTTAATGTAAAAGCTATATTTGGTCGAGTTGTAGTTAGGTAGATCAAACTTCCAACCAATTGATGATATAGAGTATTATCGACTCATCATTTTTGTATAACTTCAACCAGATTTCCAAAGGAGTTGCAACTGGCTTGCAATTCACCATATTGAATTTCTTCAAAATATCCCAAGTATACTTGGCCCTTGACATAAAAATGTCATCTTCTTTTTACCATACTTCAATGCCCAAGAAATAATGCAACTCACCAAGATCTATCATCTCATATTCAGCAACCATATGTGACTTAAACTTTTATAACAATTCAAGACTATTCCTTATATAAATCAAGTCATCAACATATAATGCAACTATGAGAATTTCCTATCTTGATTGAAGAATATAGAGATTGGGTTTAGATGAACTCCTAACTAGTCCATAATCCTGAAAATATTTATCAATCCTGGAATACCATGTTCTTGGTGCTTATTTGATACCATACAAGGCCTTCTTCAACCTATAAACACAATCTTCTTTACCTGGAAATTCAAATCCTTCAATTTACTCAACATAAAATTCTTCATCCACATAACCATTGAAAAAAGCTAATTTAACATCCATCTAATAAATTGTACATAACCTTTTGCAATTAAAAAAGGTTTATGCTTATCAATTGTGCCACTTGATTTATACTTACTTTTAAATACACATTTAGTACCAGTTACATATTTTCCTTTGGGTAAACTAACCAAGTCCCATGTATCATTTCTTACCAGTGCATTAAATTCTACTTCCATTTCTTTATTTCATTCATTCTTTCTTGATGCTTCTACATAACTCTCTAGTTCATCCATCTTCATTACTTGTGTCATAAGAGCAAAATTTGCATTGCTTTGTCATCTAGTAACTCTTCTGTCAATGTTTCTATCCAACATGTTACTTCCTGGATGTTCATTGACTTGCCACTTAGGCTACCCTTTGACTTCATCTACTTTAGATAAATTAAAACTAGATCCATCACCAATTACCACTCCATCCTTGTTTAATTCAATCTGATCATATTTGTCTGATAAATTCCTTGCTCATCAAACATAACATTTTTTTCTTATTATAATCTACTTCTCTTGGGGATCAAATAACCTATAACTTCTAGTTTTTGTGCTATACCTAATAAAAATGCACTTAATGCTTTTATCATCAAATTTCTTCCTCTTTTCTATAGGGACATATGCATATGCAATGCATCAAATATTCTCATGTGTGCAACACTAGGTTTGTACCCTGACCATGCTTCCTTTGGAGTCAAATCCAAAACTGCTCTTGTAGGACACTTGTTCAAATTATACACTCCTATATGAACTACTTCAACCCAAAAATTAATTGCCAAATTGCTTTGTTTTCAACATACTTCTACCCTTCTCAACAATTGTCCTATTCTTGCATTCTGCTGCACCATTATGTTGAGGAGCATATAAATTTGTAGACTCTCACCTTATACCATTCATCTTACAAAAACTCATAAATTCATTAAATTTATATTCTACCCCATTAGCTGATCTAAGGGTGAGAATCTTCAAGCCACTCTATTTTTCAATCAGTTCCTTGAACTAAACAAAATATGTAAAACTTCTGACTTTTCTTGCAGAAAATATAACCATGTTTTTTTGAAATAATCATTAATAAAGGTTAGGAAGTACCTTTCCTTTCCAAAGGACCAAGTTTCCATGGGACCACATAGATCTGAATGTACCAATGCAAGATCTTCTCTTGCTTTCCAAGTTCTATTGGAGAAGCTCTCCGTGTGTCACTTCCCTAGTATGCATCCTTCACAAATCCCACCATCAACTTCAAGATAGGGAAGACCCTTCACCATATTAGTCTTCCTCATACACATGAAATTCTTGAAATCCAAATGTCCCATTCTCAAATGCCAAAGCTTGTTATTCACTTCATCTATGTTATCTTTTGGGATAGCTCGAACAAGTACTTCCACATTGGTGGTGCATGGCATGTGGAGGTGTCCAAGCGACACTCTCTAGATTGTTAAAGTGGCTTTGATGTAATGACTAAAGTGACTTTTGTAAGGTTGAGTGACTTAAGTGATTTAAGTCATCTCAACGAAAGATTAAGTCGTGACCATTAGATCGTGAGATCCAAGATCTAATCTTGGCCATTGAGATCTAGGGTTAGGGTGTTAGACATTAGGGGATTATAAAAGCAGATCTAAGGAGAGTGAGAGGCACACAATGAGTGCATAGGAGCAAGAGGGAGTCCTGCTCATGTACTTGTGTTTGAGTGGGCAGGGCTGAGGAAAGGGTGCAAGGGGCAACGAGGGAGATAGCATCCAAGTGGGCTAGGCTATCAGCTATAGCATTGTAGTCCTTTGATGGGCCATTATCCCAGGATGGGAGCCCAGGATTTTATCTAATAAAATCAAAAACCGGTTTTCCCACAAGGGTTTTTCAAGGGGTTTTTACCCGAATCTCATGTGCAAATGTGTTTGGTTTATGTTTTATGATTCCGCTTATATTTTCCTTAAGTAACCTAGCTGTGCTTTAGTTTGGTAAAATTATTTTGCTCAAATAAGTTGTCGTGTGCTAGGTTCCCAAAAATTCAACAACCTATAACCTTCAAACTGTGTGACTCACTTGAGGCAAAAGTGAGTTTAAAAATCCTACGCCACAACTGTATTTATGTTGATCTTGTCCATGATTAAACATTCTTTGTTATTAAACACTAAGCCGTAATTTTGCTCCATCATCTGCCTACAAAAAGTAGGTTCTTTTTCAATGCTAGTGTCAACAATGTATCATAAATAGATTTATTTTTTCCATTCAATGTTGGAATAGTCACTGTACCTTTACCTTTAAACAATTTCTCTTGAGATTTCAAATGTGTTGAACATCTCACCAAGCCTCACTTTCTTCATAGTGTGCCATTAAAATCGACATAAACAACTTCTCATTCATGGTTACTTCAACAATGGAATAGGCACCTTTATTTGCCAAATCATGCATTTTATCTTGGAATCTTTCTCTAAATGACAAAATCTGTTACATTGGTAATATTATCCTCTATATCTTTCTCTAGACCCATCTCTTCCTCTTCCACAAGATCCTTCTTTGCTTCTTCCTCTGACAAACTAACTTGGACTTCTTCCTATGCCTTCGCCTCTTAAGGGGGGATGCATTTCCCTGATAATTATGTCAATTGTGTGATTGTTGTCGATGTTGATTCCGATTCTGATAGCTTTGATTATGATATTGTCCTCCACTTCTTCCTCTTCCTCTAAACCTTGTCAAAAAAGCCTTGTCTATGTGCTCATTTGCAGTGTTTTCTCCCAATTAGAAAGTAACCACTCAATTCATCAATTCTCATTGTGTTTAAATCTTTGGAGACTAGAATATTGGTGGAGATCATATCAAATTTAAGCACAACACTTCTGAAAATTTTCTCAAGCATTTTTCTTTCTAGAGTATCTCCGCATAGCAACCTCATTTGATTAACAAGATCCTGCATTTTTGTGATATAATCATTCACTAATTCATTACCACACATCTTAGCATTTTCAAATTTTCTTATTGATGTTTGCAATTTAGTTGTTGTTGTTCCTTCATATGTGTTCATTAATATATCCCATGCTTCTTTAGATGATTCAGTGATATTGATTCTTGGAAATATTGATAAATCAAACTACACTTCCTATGAGTGAAAGCACTTCATTATCTTTCTTTATAAGCTCTTTTAAAGATTGTTTTCCATTACAATCCAATGCCTTATATTCTTCATTATAAGGATAATCATACCCTTCAATTGCAAGCTCCCATACAACGRTGAACTTCAAATTGTCTCATCATCTAGGATATCACACTCACAAAATTAATTGTGCTCTTTCACTACTAACCCTGTTGTATATAGTACAACAACGTGGGTTCAAATATATGTAATTATTATTTAGGAATGAAMGAAGATGAAGCCTAAGAGAACATTCAAGCCTCTRCACATGATCACCCTTCGCACAAGTTGTTCTATGACTCGGTGTGTTCCAAAGTACTCCTTTGTTTACAGATACCAGTTGCAACAATCATGGGCTATAGTGTCTACACCTAGTTTTGATCCTAGTGGCAGATTCATCATATGCTCAACTAGTCCTCTCAATGGATTCGACTCTTGAAATCAAACTGCTTCAAACCTTTGTGCAAGTGACTGTGATGAAGTGAGTTTACGGCATGGTGGGTTGGACGTGGCTCTGATACCAAATGAAAAATTACTAACACTGGCAATAATGGAGGAAGACAAGAATTTAACAATAATGCACACCAACTCAATCTTATTCATTATCAACACATATATTTATAGATGAATGAGAGTTGTCTCATAAAACAACTAGCTCTTGTAATCACTCAAAAAACACCCCCTAAATTTACTCAACAAGAATTGTCTCAGTCTCAAATTAACTCTTCGAGATATGATCACACTAACAACTTTAACAATTATTCTTAATTAGACAAAAGACAACACAAATGAATCATTGACCCAACAACAAGAAAGGCCATGACTAAATCAAAATGGACAATTCACCAGGTCGAGGAGCCATCAAACACATTTCTATGACTTCACATCTTCATACACTGCATCTCAACATGACTATTGTCACCAACTAAACTGAAATCCTCCTTACCAATCTCCATGTATTGTCACCAAAGAGGACCAGATTATCAACTCCAAATTCAATCATGACACCAAAAGTTCAATGTGAATCTACCCAAAGTTACAAGCTTGGAATGGCAATGAAACAGTGTCAATCAAGAAACAATGTATGCACAAGACTAAAATAAAGGGAATGTAGCTATGACTAACTATCCTAGAGGTCCCCCTATCTAGAACAGTATGTCTACGTGTTTTCCTCTTAAAGTGGATCGAAGTATATGGGAAGTCAAAGAAGGACAAATGAATCCTTGGGAAGATCCTTGGAATGGCTTCTCTTCTATTAACTCAAGCCCTTAATTCCAAGACATAAGAAAGAACATTACCTCTAGAACTGATCAAAAGTATCTCACTTTTAGAAGCGCGGCAACCCTTTGTTTCATAGATTGTGGCATTATCTAACAGATTGGCCTATAAATTTAACAATTGAGTAAATTGAGAATTTCAAAAGACTTCTTCATGAAAGGCAGATTCCTGTCAAAGAAGAGATAGGTTTTTTGAGATTGTCTTCACCATCCAAGGAATACACAATTAAACAAGGGCACTTGACATCCCTTTTAAAGGCAATGATCATCCAAAAATCCAAAGTTTTGGCACCCCAAGTGTTGGGGAAAGGTGGCAGCATTCTCTTGCTTAGCAACCATGAGAAAAAAAAAAGCAGGAGAAGCCTTGAGACAAAGGAATTCAAGGTCATATATTTTGTTCAGRATGCAAATCAAATGGGGAAGACAACACTCCCCTACTTATTCATTGTTCCTTTACCAGATAGGTATGGGAGGGTTGGCAAAGGTTCACAGGTCAAAGCACACCTGTTGTAAATGAAGTGAAGTCTTTTTTKCTAGAATGGAAGAAGCCTCCATAGAAATTCTCCAGTCTTGTATCCCTTTGGGAATTGGGCCCTAGTTATATTATATGGTTTTTATGGAAGGCTCGCAATGCTCAATTTTTTAAGGAAAGAATACACTGCAGAACAAGGGAGAATTAGGGACAAATCAGCATTGGTACAATCAGTCAAAGTAATCTAGTTGAAAGCCTTAATATACTCGCAAGAATGAAATTTTGAGGTCCTTGAATCTATTCTATCAGTGAATTCCCTCGTCGAAGGACGATCACCCTGTTTCTTGGATTTCTCCTTCACATGGTTGGGTGAATGTCAATTTTGACGGGGCCTCCAAGAACAATTGAGGCTTATCAGGAGGGGGTTGTGTAGTAAGAGATGCTACAACCATGAAAAAATTCAGCCCTCAAATAAGGTCGCGAATGTAGACTCAAAACATTTCTAGCCCTAAGTTGCATCTAATTTCTCTAATTTCTGCAACAACAAATCATCATAGGTAACATACAAAGTGTAGACACCACAGATACAAAACTGTTAGATCCTAAGTTGCATGAAACATGTAAACGTGTACACGTTTCCGAAAAGGGAATGCCTGGAAACATGATCCCTCCAAAATGGGTACATGGGGGAAACATCGTATATAAAAAATACAAAAAATATAGATATAGAGTTCTTTTTAAATAATATATTATGTTGCAAGAAAATAAGAATGATACACATGAATGACATATTAGAAGGAGACCCACGCCCATATTAACTCATGGACGATTACATGATGCAAAATATCATAGTTTGGTGGTCTTAACTAATGCCAATCCCATACCCTCATACATGATAGAATTCAATGGAAACGCTTCAATCCTACCAAACCCAAAATCCTGAAAAATATTAAGTCTATTGAATTCTGAATGGGATATGAAATTCTAGTTTCTCCTTGTGAAGCCCAATGAGGTTGGAACCCACACTCTCAAACATCCTAAGAAAATTACCAAGGTGACAAGCTCCTCAAAACTCAATCCCCTATCTTTGTTTTGTTTTAAACAGACATTGGCATGGATTTGATGAGACATTTTCCTATGGGTCCCACACCCTTCTTAGGCACTTAGGTGAGCTTGGAAACTTGCAAAAAAACATCACTGGAAATGGCTAAAATGCCTTGGAAATGCCACCAGCCATACCATATGATGTTTCAAAATTTGGAAATGCCATACAGTATGGTAAGTGGCCTTTCGTACTCGTTTCAATGTTTCCAGGTGTTTCAACTCTCTAGTACTGGGATGTGGCCAAACTAGGCATTTCCTACAACTTAGGTTAGATCATTTCAACAACCATTAGGGCAAGATCTAACGCACAAATTAGATCTGGAAATTATATTACCAATCAATAGTGAAATTAGATCTGAAAGTACACATTAAACATGCTAAATCAGCTTAGCATTCAGACCAGTTGTTCATTACATCAGAATAACAAAACGAACAAGTTCACCCAATATCAGATCCATATACATCAGATTTGCAACATAATTTGGGGCAGCCAACACATCTCTTTGTATTTCACATGAAAGATGATCGTAGTACAACAAATCAACTCATCCCAAGCTTGAAATGAAATACCCTAACAGCATATCCTAAGCAAAGCTTCTCATAAGCATAGCAAACACTAGCTGGGGCACCACAGAACATCCCATTTTAGTTCGGGAGCCATCTCACCTCACTCCCGTCCAGAGTGCACTTCAAGAACGAGGGGGGGCACTCCCATGCATCAGTATAGTAGATACTAGATAGAATTATATTTGTGTTTTAATATGTAATTTTATTTTGACTCTTGACTGTCAGCAACAGTTAATGTATGATTATATGATTGGCCTTCTTATATATGTATCTTCTTCTAATATTTTTGTGGTAATGTGATTATTTGATGTTCTAAGCTTATATCTTAATTTAGCTGAAAGAAAATCAATTTTATGTACTTTTTATTGTTTGCCAAATTTTTAATCGAGTTTTTCTGAGTCAATAGTTTGGACCCTGGCCAAGTTATTGTCAAATCCAGTTCTGCAACACCAGAGAAAAGTCCTACTTGGAATGATTGAAGACCTTTTACCRTAAGAATGTGTAAATAGAAACAATAGATGGTAACTGGGATTGTGCAGTCTCTTGCAACTAGCATATTCATGAAATCAGCAAGCTACATGGCAACCCAAAAATGCAAGTAACCAATACATTATACAGTTGCTTCAGCAGAAATACAAGGAAACAGGATGCCCAAGAATAGATAGAAACTGCAAAATCCGCAATAAAATGCAAAGACCATCAGCTAGACTGTCAGGGAGCCTATTTCAGAGGGTACAGAGCATCCCGAGCCATAACCAACATATCATCTGCTTCTTCCTCCCTCCTTCAAACTTGGATGTCAGGATGGGCAGTGCTGCAGTATCAATCTCATATCCCAACATTCCACAAAACCCAAGAGAGGTAGATAAGCCAACCCTCCAGCTTGAGGGAAACATCTCAGACATTGTGACAGAGATGATTGAAAAAGGAGAAGATGAGAATAATGCAAGATATGTCAAGAGAGGAAACACATAGAACACCTCCACATTTTAGATAGTCATCTTTTTTTTAGAAACACACTTTATGTTCCCATGTCATAGATGTTATTTCAAGAAGGATATTTCAAATTATATATTGGTTTAATATACACTTCTGAAGAAAATTTTCAATAACCTTGCAGTATAATTGGAGGCTACCAGACAATACTGAAAGAGGATACCAAGAAAATCATTAAGGAAAGATACAAAATATTAGTTCAACCAACCTCTGGTGCAAGATAACAACGGCGTCTTCCTCCAGTGTCAAAGAAAAAAGAGAAGTCCGAAGGATCATCATCAGGAATATATGTTGGCTTGAAAGATGCATAGTCAGCAAGGTACAGCCAATTCCAAGAGGTCACAAGTACATTTTCACACTTTATATCACCTGTAAAAGCCATGGACTTGGATTTTTATAAGGTATGGCATCCTAAGATTTTAAGATACTACAAAGCAGAATCCAAATGTCAACGAGATTCACCATGACAAACCCCGCGCTCATGGCTCTGCTTCAAAGCATATAGCATCTGTGCAGTCACAGAGCTTGTGTCAGTGATCAGATCTGGCAAGACTAGAAGAGCAAATTCAACCTGGGAAATACTACTAGCTTGCAGTATTTCCTACGGTGAACTATGTTCTACAATCTAGATTCACAGAAAAAAATTAAGGAAAACAGATGAAACTGCTGCAAGATGTTGCACAATATTCCCTATACCTGGAAAGCCAGCCACTTCTTTTCAATCATACTCAGAAATGGCCGAGTGCTTATTCGGTCATGCAGATTATTGAAGAAATATTGGCGAAGAAGATATGCTGCTTTATCTGTTTCACACCAGCACTAAAGACGAACACAAACATCAGATTATTTCCATATTACATAACAATATGACACCCCATTTAAGAACAAAAATGCTATGACTCTTCCCATTCAAGAACAAAACTAAAACCATAATGTGAGATAATAGAAAATAGAATACTCACTTGAAATGGCCACACATGAGAGTGTTCAATATCTTGCAGACTCTCCTTTATCTCATGTAACTTTTTTTCATATTCCTGCTAGATAAAAATATGAATTACTTTACAATGTACAAGGTCGATATTTTTATGAAGAAAAATAAATAAAAACAAAATTTGCCTCATCGATGGAAAAAGTTGCCCTAATATAGACCAACATCGTTCTGCATAATTGAATGTATCGCCACCTGCATAATGTCACTAAAAAAAATGGATGCTAGGATTTGCTCATATTTTAAGGGGAGTGAAGTAGAAATGGGCATGAATTTAAGCAAAGAAGGGAGACTGTAGAGAGATGCATCTACTGAGGGGGCAGCTTTCCACCCTAAAAATTCAGCAAGCAAACACAAAAAAGCATAAGGGAGTGCCAGATTTGCTTCCAGCAACATAGGAAGGATTGCTGAACAATGCACAGAGAGGGAAGAAGAAGAAGAGAGGGGAACCACCCAAACTGAAGCTGCCAAATGGACTTCTGCCACAGATAGACAGTTTCCAAGATCAGAACCAAGGCAAGCATTGTAGCTCACAAGGTAAGCTATTAGAGCCATCATTTCTTTCCTCAAATTTCAAGGAATTGTATTGCCAGAAGGAACCCTAAGAAGTTGAATCTGTCAAACTACTTGACGAAAAAGCAGAGAGTACTCTAAGTGCAAATGGGTATCCGGTTGTAGTATTCACCAACACTGAATATGGACAGCAAATTTTCCAAGAGAGCAATGTTAGAGAGATCAGGCATGTGCATAAAATACTGGAGTCTGGGCAGTATGCTTCGACTCAATAAAACAGTCCCTGCCCAAATATGCATCTGGCTATATTTGCTCCCTCGTACTGCAGGAATATTTTTAGGAGACTGAAAATATAATGAGATGTGTCATTTCTGCAAATGTCACAAGAGAAAGGAACTGGGTGACACAAAAATGTCACAACAGTAAGGAACCAGGTAACACACAAACGTCACAAGAGAATACGTTTTCTGAAGCAGTGTACATATCCATGTTACGTATCGACTCTGTGATGCTCAAATAGTGTAGCAACTGTTTATGTCAGGCTCAATTGAGATTTCTGAATCAATTGCAGGCAGCATTCATTACCTTAGTATGGCACCCTGTCAGCACCTGTTTGTTCAACTCAGATCAATCCTACTGTTCAAAGAAGCCTATTTGAACTGATATCTCTGCAAATCTGCATCATGGTGGTGGCGCCCTCAAAGGTCCATTGAGTTTCATATATTTTACTTTAAACATTAAAATAATGTTGTATCAAATTAAACTGTTTTGGATATTATTTGAAACCTACCCCCTTCTCTTTCACTTTTGGCTGTATGACTTGGAAATGTTGAGAAAACTACAATTTTATAAAGGTCTAACAGTTTTTTAATGGTCATACGCAATTTTATTGGAAGCTTGAAATAGAGGTTATTGGGATGTAGTCACATCAAGTATTTTTAAGAGCTGTATCTGTTCAATTGGCCACAATATTTGTTGATTTTTGTAGCTTCGGGCAGGTATTCTCACATGGCCCTAGGTGTTAGCCATGTGGGAATCGTCCTGGGCACCACATTACACTCTTCGTTTGGAGAAAACTGCCATTGGAATGAAGCTGGGGCTTCATGAATTTGGTGATGCGCTTTGTGGGTTTGTGTCAGGGCTTCACACTCACAAAAAAGCCTAATTTGGTGTTGACTTGCGAAGGGGCTTCTATCATGACCCCTAAGGTTCGTATATAAAGGAGAGAGGTCATTGTGACATTTCATATTGTGTAGAGTGTGTGGAAACATCATGGAGTTAGCATAAGTGAGTAAACACTTATGCTAGGAGGCATAGTGATTTCAGCGAGGTGATTTTGTAGCCGGCAGGTGATTCTGTAGCCACAGGTTTCGGTAGCTGCAGAAAGTCACTAGTTTTGTAGCCGCGACAGTTCTGTAGCTGCAGGTTTCGATAGCTATAGAAAGTGGCAGTTTAGGTAGCAGCGGGTGGTTCTGTAGCCGCAGGTTTTGGTAGCTACAAAAGTGGCAATTTCGGTAGCCGCGGGTGGTTCTATAGCCGCATGTTTCGGTAGCTACAGAAAGTGTCAGTTTCGGTAGCCATGGGTGGTTCTGTAGCCATAGGATTCAGTAGCTACAGAAAGCGGCAGTTTTGATAGCCGCGGGTGATTCGACAGCTGCAGAAAGTTGGCAGTTCGGTAGCTGTAGCAAATCTACAGATTGGAATTGTTCCGGGTATTTTGCTGAGTTTGTATTCTGCGGATTTTTTCTATTTTAAGGAGGACAAGGTTGTCCCCAGATTTGGTCAAAGTGTGATGACCAAGAGGGCTGGGTTTTCCCTCAAATTTTCTGAATTTGATAAAGGTTACAGAACAGAAATTTGTGTCTCAGTTGTGTTGATGACTCATCTCTGATCTTTTGTGTTTCCGCTGCATATAATTTCAGTCAATAATTTTCAGTGTAAAATTGTTCAATGATAACAGCTAGGATTTTACTGTTGGCTCACAGGAAGCAAGTTTCAGATCTGAAAATTAGTCACATAGAGTTGCATGTGAAAATTGACAATATTGGACATGTGTTTTTATTTTAAAAATAGGGGCCATATATTTGAGGCTATATGTATATAAAAGATAGAATAGTATAGTTTTGAACCCCATCTTTCATTTTTCAGAGAAATAAGAATAGAATAGAATTTTATTAAATGTTCATGAGGCCAACTGATCTATGGGATAGAAAAGTCGCATCTTTGCGAGAACGAGCCTTTGCAAAAGTGAGAAATCAGAATGCAGGAATGCTACAATAGGAAATAAATAGTAAATAGGAATCGTTCATGAGGCCTGCCCAAAATGAATAACTAAGCTACTTATCTGGGCAACCCCCTTGGGATGGGCCAGACTGCCATGACCTCATCAACTTGTCTCTTAGGTGCATCATCCTTGAAGCCCTCTGCAATATTTTCAAGTTGTCTGTCCTGGAATACCATTCTCCAACTGATTCCCTCCATCACAGACTCCTCACAATGAAGCAAGAAGTTGTGCTCTATTCCTACATCCCCTAAACCACATGCTTGTCAGGTCCTGCAAAAACATTCTTCTTTGGGCACCCTGCATCTCCTTGTCTCGCATCCTAGCCTAGGTGAGCTTGTCCTTGGTTGGGCTTGTTGACCGCCTATTCAACTAGGGGTCAATTCATGTGCCATGAAGATGCATCACCAGATGCAAATTTGATGAAGACAGTTTTGGTTCTACTTGGGTATCTGATGCCCCAGCACAAATTTTGTAAAACGAAATTTCCGCACCCCTGCGTGGGTTAATAATGTAATAAGTCTGCATGGATCATAGTTAGGTCAGGTACCTTTGGATATTTTCATTGGGGGAGTTCCTTTCACCGAGGGTTTTTTATCCTCAGGTTGTCAATTGGGCTTTTCAGTCTGGTTGACTTCCCATGAGTTTTTCCCTCGCACATACAATAATTCCTCCAAAGTGGTGAACGGCGTTCTAATGGTCTCATCCTTTGGTAGCTATTGTTTAGGAATGATGTAAATGACCATGCTAGACATTGTAAAAAGTTTCACGGAATTTCGTCGAGTCTAGATAGGTTTTTTTTAATTAATTAAATTTAATTAATTTTCCTAAGGTTGGAATTTCAATTATTTAATTAATTAAATGTTTTTGAGCAAATATTGTAAAAACTCGGTCTTGGGGTTTTTGATAGGGGTATTTGTGCTCAAAAGAAATGGAATAGCACCCCCTACACCCATTGACCAAGTTTCAGCTCAGTCGGACGAAGTTTACTATGTCTTTGTCCACTCAGAGTCAAAGTCAGTCAAAACAGCAATTTTAATTGCTAAGGTGACATTGCCAGAATGTCAAATTATTGTAATTTTTGAGTTTTTGAGTAAGTGTTAAGGTGGCA
>SNQJ01S0059206.1:0-20980 GCA_010110895.2 Picea sitchensis | reverse complement strand
GGCCTAGCCTCCTTGGGGCTAGTGCCTTAACCCTAGTAGAAGTGGTATAAATACACCACATCGCTCATTTATACAATCATCACATTCAAGTGTGTTTAATCATTCTTTTTCCCAAGGGCATATATACCAATTTGCTCTACTTGTGTTGCACTTTGTTGAAGTCTTTTGTGGTGCTGCCAACTTGTTTATTGGATTGGGATTTGTTAACGAATTCAATGTAGATCCTCTACCTCATGATTTCTAACATCTTCCTTTATGCCCCAACTTTCTATCCATTTCAGCCACCCTTTGCTTATACAGAATTAGACTACTTATCACCTCCAATCCAAGTGTATACAACCTGTTTCTGCCAACATGATTCCGTAGAGGGTAGTTGCTTTTAATCAAAGAAATGATGACACTATGTGCTTCTAGACCCTCTCCATCTGGCTCTACCTGCTTTTTGAGACGCTTGGAATCTAGACCTCAAACCTAACATGCATATAGCAGAAACAATGTTACAAGTGTTTGGAATAGAAAACTGATTATTCCCCAATACCATATCTCTGCCACTATGCACCTATTTCATAGAAGGAAAGTCACCTCCCATCACCCTTGGAGCCTCTTTCTCCTGCATGAATCCCAATTCAGCCTTACGTTGAACTCTAATCTCAAGTATTTATAGGTCTATATTATGATTTATCTCCTATGGCTCATTTTTAGCCTGATTTGCCTCTTTTTGAGGGAGGATCTAACCACTATGATCTTATCTATATTGACTTCCATACCCACTTCCCTGAAAAATGTTTCTAGTGCCAAAAGTTGCTACCATAAGCTGCAAAATGTTCATGCTGCTAAAATTACATCATCTGCATACCAGAAAGTTCTAACTTTTTATTATAATACCTGCTATGTTTACCCCCTCTCCCCCTCCCCCTTTCTCATTGATCCACTCTTCCAATTTGTCTATGTATAGCCCGAATGCTTTACCCTGACATCACTACAGAAACTCTGATATACCCTCCTATATTCTTATCATAACTTTGACCTGCTAGTACAACATGTGCATCGTTGCTCCTATCTGATATACGCTCCTGTGTTCTTATCATGACTTTGACCTGCTCATACAGAAAGTGCATCGTTGCTCCTCTCTGATATACACTCCTGTGTTCTTACCATGGCTTTGACCGGCTCATACAGCATGTGCGTTGTCATCTGGAACTCCTAATTCATTGAGCCACTCCCAGAGAGAGAGAAAGAGAGTACTACCTTGTAAAAATTGGTTTTTATACAGTATGTGTGGGTGATTAAGGTGCAAAATGTGGGGGGCTAAGTTGAAGGTGTGCGTTGTGTTTAGAGGAAAATGTTTTGCACCTGGGTTGTCTTGTAAGTGGATCTCGACCCTTTGTAATTTTCAAGGGAGCTATAGACAGGATGGAAAAGGGGTCTATTATCTTATCTTTGCTAAAAAGTGTTGATGTTTGGTAGCTGCGGGAGGAACTTTCCTCCCAGGAAGACCATTGAACAGCGGAAGAATACCCCAAAAGAGAAGTCGGCCCACAAGGAAAAGTATAAAGTGAAAATAAGATCCCCGGAGAAGAAGTCAGCCCATCCAGGTGACTTGAAGACTATAAATAAGGGAGACGTCTAGCTCATTTGGACACACTCACACTCACTCTCTCATGAAGAAGAAGGCACAAGTTAAGGACGAGAAGAAGAAGACGCAGTGCAGCAGTATCTAAGGTTCTTGGTTATTCTTGGTGGTGGCTTTCTCTTGTGCACTATCTCTCTGAGGAGGTGCGCTCTACTTGTATGGTGTTGTTGCTGCAACAGGGAGCACTAGCTTGTGTGCTAGCCTAGTGCTAGGATTTATTTCTTGTTTGTTGCTCTTGAGAACTAGTGTATGGTTGGACTATTGTGGACGGAATCTATCTAAGAAAGGTTGTTGGGTTTTTCCCCCATTTGAGGTTTTCCCAGGATAAATCTCTTGTGTATTCTTATCTATTATTTACGCTGCTATTATTGTTCAGTATATGATATAACTATTAATGATAGAGGAATAAAAGAAAACTAGTAACACTACTGCTCTATAAATAAAGAAAATCTAACATGGTATCAAAGTCGGTTACCTTCAAGACAGTTTAACAGCTGGGAGGAAGATCTTGAAAACTACAGTTATAACATTTTCTTTGTCAAACTCTTTGAGCACTAGTTCCAGGACATTGGGACTAAAACCACCACAGAGCAGTTCGCCCTACACTAGCGCACCCCCTGCAACACTCTGGTTGCAGTTCCATGGAAGATCAAAAATTTGAAATTTCTCAGATCTAGGGTTTCTAGTGGCAAAAATGTCAACCAGTATGAGAGTTGAAGATAAATTGGATGGAGCAGATAACTTCAGATCCTCGAAGCATAGGGTACTTCTCATTCTAGAAGAGAATGAACTATTGGATCATGTTAAGAAGGTGCTTAAAGAACTCAAAGAAGAAGAAGCCAACACAAAGTTCAAAAGGAATGAAGTCAAGGCCAAGAGCATCTTGACAGACTCGATCAAGGATCATCTTATACCAAATGTATCAAAACTAAAGACACCGAAGGAAATGTTTGATGCCCTAACCAAACTCTATGAAAGCAAGAATACCAACCAAAAGCTTACACTAGTGACTAAGGCATCAACTCAGAAACGTAACAATGAACAAGTCAGAGACAGTCTCCAACTATTTCATGAGGATCTCACAGATCATAGACCAGTTAGCAGCAATTGGAGATTCCATTGATGACGTTGAACTTGTTACCACCACACTCAATGGATTCCCTTCCTCTTGGGACCCATTTGTCCAAGGAATTTGCGCAAGAAGGAAATTGCCCAAATTTGACAAGTTATGATCAAATTGCACCCAAGAGGAATCCAAATTAATATCCAAAACACAGAAAACAAATGATGATGAAAATCAAGCCCTTGTTGCTCATGTGAAGAAGAGAAAAGAAAGGGAAGATGTCAGTTCGAAGAAATCAAAGAAACCCCACTACAAGAAAGATACATCAAGGATCAGATGCTACAACTACAAGAAGATGGGACATTATGAAGCTCAATGTCCTCATCATGCACATGTAGCAAATACCGAAGATCACAAGACGAAGGATGAAGAATTTTTATTTGTCTCAGCACTCACGAGGACTATCACTCAAGGAAGTGATACTTGGCTTATAGATAGCGGTGCTTCCAAGCACATATCTGGATTCAGAAATTCTCTTTCAAATCTAACAAAAAAAGATTCAGGTAATCCTCCTTGCAAATTGATTCAGGTAATCCTATTTCCATTAAAGAAGTTATATTTGTACAAGGCTTAAAGAAGAATCTTATGTCTATTTCCACTTTAGAAGATAAAGGTTTTAGGGTAGATTTTGTGGATGGCCAAGTACTTATATGACCCAAGAATTCAAACATTAATAAAGCTACCGTGATTGGTGTCCGAGAGGGAGGACTATATAAACTGAAGGGGCACCAAGAACAAGCCCTTGTACACAATAGCATGAGCTCAAGTGAGTTATGGCACCGAAGACTTGCTCACATAAACTATAGAGCACTACCAGTATAGAGCAAGATGGTTACAGGTCTACCAGACATCCAGGTAGAACATGATGGAGTATGCAAAGGTTGCGCACTTGGTAAGAATACAAAGGGAAGTTTTACTAACAGTAACAGTAGATCCAAAGGGGTCTTGGATATCATACACTCCGATGTATGTGGACAGATGATGGTGTCATCTTTAGGCAACTTCGTATACTATGTCTTATTCGTAGATGACTGACTATTCATGAAAGACATGGATCTACTTCTTGAAAGCAAAAGACGAAGTCCTCAATAAGTTTCAAGAATTCAAGGCTTTAGTTGAGAATCTCTCTGAAAGGAAGATTAAGGTCCTGAGATCTGACAATGGAGAAGTGAGTGTTATCCACCGGGTTGCACAAGGTGGATTTCACGAAGAAACCACGAAGAATGAGCAAAACAATGCTCATACATCACGAGTGATGATTAGTGAGGGCCACAGAAAAGGGGCCTTTTCGTATTTCCACTGTTGTAATGAGTGTTCTAAGTATGAGAGAATGTAAAGGCTATTGGCCACCCTTGATACAGGGTGGGCACATACTCAGTCATTTTTACTTAATTAATTATCTTTTCTTCTTACCTTGGTAGAGAGGATTAAATAATTTCGAGTTTTCACTCGAAAAAGACATGCCCCAAAGCCGAAGTATGTGTTGACCAGTAAGTCTTGGCATGGAAAATCCAATGTCTAGTGTCGGAATGTATATAAGCTCATACTAGAATATAGTGTCCAGGTTATTTGGAAACTACGGCTAAGTCTGATAGGTTTTAAAGTTTTAGCGAATTAATTAAAATTCCATAAAATTGGAATTTATTAATTTTGAGTCAATAAGTGTAAAATATGGCATCAGTTGTTCTTAGATGCCATTTTTACAGTCGTTTTTTGGTCCATAGCATGGTGTAAACCCTATTTTCCCTGCTTTCGAGGCTAAAAGCGATTATTATCGCCAAAGAGTGATTCTACTCGAAAAACTGGAAAAAGGGCAATTAATTAAAACTTAAAACATTGATTTAAAAATATTTTTGTTTATTCTTAATTGAATAAACATTAAAATAAATCAATCTAAAGGGGGTCGACTCAATTAGATGGTATGGCCCATGCCTAACCCAATACCTCATCTCCCTCTCCTACGTAAGCCTCCCCTTTACCCCACATCACGCCCATCTAACTTCCATCCCACGTCACTCCACTTCAACCCTACGTAACCCTCCATGCTCCACTCTATACCTAGGGTTCTCTCCCACCTAAACTCCGCCACTCATCCCATTCATCCGCCCCTCACCGCCGTGAGCACTCCACTCATTTATCGCCCCTCTCTCCATTGGTGCCCATCAGTTTCTTGAAAGCCATATGCATGGCTCTGTTGTTAGCACCATGCATGCTTTGCTTGCTCAGTGGGTTATACAACCGTCTTTCCGTGGCTCCCAGAATTCCTCCCCAAGCGCCTTACTGCCCACCCTCGTTCCCCATCCCATTCCTATTTAAGAGGTCGACCCTCTTGAGTTTGGGTTGGAGTTTTGAGATGAAAGCCTATTATGCCATTTTGTAAAACTTTCTCACATTTGAATAAAAAGACTTTTGGAGCTCAACTTGGGTGTGGATCTAATGTGTGGATGCTGGTTGTCATGTGCCAATCTGAGGTGAAATTGTTTTTATGCATGGTATTTCAATTGTTGGATTGTAGCTTTGATCTATTAAACTCGTTTGCTTCTTAGATCAAATTATCCTTCTTTTAATAGGAGTTTATTAAGCTTGCTTGCATTTTAAATCTTGTTGATGCTCATAATAGTAATCAAAAAATTTCATGTTTTTCTTGTTTGATTAACATGCTTTCTAGATTTCATGTGTAAAGGATACTACTATTTGGCGTTGTGTTTGTAAGTGTGTTGAAGCTTGTAGGATCTCATACTTGAAGGGGAAGTGGAGCTTGCTTGCATCCTCTTCATTTTCAAGACTCAAAGGATAATAGTCCCTCTTTCATGTACAGAAGACTCCATTGCCCAAGGTTCCAGGCTTCTCTTCTCCTTTCTCTCTATTTCTCTCAAAGAAAATCTAAAAACTTTGGTTACTTTGTTGGAAATGCAAGTTGGTTAGATTCATTTCTTATTTCAAAATCTGATTATCTAAGACTACATGCATAAGTTAAACTAGGTCTAAGTTGTGCTTTCTAGTTTCATCTAATTAACTAGATCTAGCATAGAAAATAGGGGTCTTTTTTGCTCTTTTTTCAAAATTTCATAAGCTAAAGGGTAGTTTCTTTTTCTTAAAGCTTTCAAGTCATATTTAGTAATTAAAGTACCTCTATATTTCTGTTTTATAGCGGCGAAAAGACCCTAGGGAAACTAAGCTCTTTAGCTTAGGTTCCTTGGATTAAATTTTAGAAAATTTTCAAATAACTTAAATTTTTTTAAAATTTCTCTCATAACCCAAGACACTTCTAAAGTGTTTTGGGCATCTTTATCCTTGTTTGCTTGTTGTTTTGTGCTGGTGGGTGAACAGATAGGAGGTTACGTCCATTTTGGGTGGATTAGGAGCATTGGGGACCAGGAAGCATCATTCCTACTTCATAAAACTTTGAAACTTTGCAAAAACTTTGTAAGGGCTTGTGAGCCCCTTAATGAATGTTCACAACTCATCCCAATAAGCGGTGTATAAAATCATAATAAAATAAGCGGATCTACAAGCTCCCGCTCTTCAAAGCCCCCAGGGGGAGCGGTGTTTTAGTGATTGTGTCAATTTTTTCATAATTTGTTAGCTTAGAACAATAATTGTTAGATTAGATTTCAATTTCAATATTTCAATTTGGCAAATAAAGTATCCCCTCAGGCGACCTCGAAAGGGGCTGAGTGGAGTGAGATTGTATAGTAATAAATTTCACCTGGCTGCATAAAATAAACCAAATTCCCTCGGCTCTCAGTTTTGTTCATGACCCTTCCGGTTGCGAGCTTGTCTCGATCGGCTGGAGTAAGTTCATACATACTTGTTTGAATTAGGTGGTTGATAGATCTAATTAGGACAGGCCCACGAAGTTGTTAATTTGATGTGCGGAAAAGCGCCTTAGAGTGACCTGAGAAGAAAGTGAGGCCCCTCTCGTGACCTGGTTTTCCCACCCGTTTGGACATCCATCACTTTAAGTGAACTTTACTGGTGAGACCGGTTGGACGGTAAGGTTCTCCGCGAGTTTCCAAACAAAGAATTAACCTCCAAGGAGGCCCAAACCATTTCACTAATTGAACTTTAATTTACCCTTAATAAAACACGAACTACATTTGCCCGACTCTCTTTAAGGCCTTTGCGAGTCTCAATCATTTACAAGCAACAAAGCCACAGACTTCCACATTTTCATAATTTGTTATATGTTGATGTAAATGCAGCTTACTTTTGACAAGAAATTTGTTTCTTAGTATCCTTTTTTGATTACCAGTTGATTTGATTATATATGTATTGTGGTGAATGAATGTTCATATTTTATTTTTAGGTTTAATGGTTAATGGTTTTGATGAAGCAATAAACTCCTAAATTTAATTTCCTGTACTTGGCAAAACCTTGGTATTTTTGTTAGGGACTACCCTCCTTGGATTTGCTAGGAGTTGGTCTAGACAGACGAGTTGAGGATTAGGTGACACCTTAACTCTCACTTGCCCAAGGACACCTTAGGATTGGATTGAAGGTTTCTTCCACATCTCCCAAAGGTGTGTATGAAATGACAGCAGTGGTACAGGTTGTTGACCGCCTTTTCAACTAGGGGGGTCAACTCTATATACCATGAAGATATGCATCTATGTTGAAGACATTTTGGTTTCTGCCGATTATTTTATGCCTCCCGGCACAATTTTGTCATGAAATTTCCAGCACCCTTGTGTAGGTTAATAATGTAATAAGTCATGGATCATAGTTAGGTCGGTACCTTGGGATGTTTTTCATTAGGAGAGTTCCGCTTTCACTGAGGGTGTTTTATCCTCGGGTTGTCAATTGGGCTTTTAGAGCTGAACGACTTCCATGAAAGTTTTCCCTCACACATGCATTCCTCCAAAGTGGTGACAGCACGTTCTAATGAAATTCTCATCCTTTGGTAGCTATTGTTTGGAATGATGTAAATGACCATGCTAGACATTGTAAAAAGTTTGGCCGGAATTTCGCCGAGTCTAGATGGAAGTTTTTTAATTAATTAGAATTTAATTAATTTTCCTAAAGTTGGAATTTAATTGTTAATTAATTAAATGTTTTTCGAGCAAATATTGTAAAAAATGGGTCTTTGGGGTTTTGATAAGGGTATTTGTGCTAAAGTGGAATAGCACCCTACACCCATAGACCAAGTTTCATTTCGATCCCGGACGGAGTTTGCTATGCCTTTGTCCACCAGGAGTCAAAAGTCAGTCAAAGCGACAATTTTAATTGCTAAGTCATTTTGTAAAATTTTGTAAAAAGTTAGTGGGTTAATTTGAAGGTGGGAAAGAGCAAGGTGGACACCCTAACCAGCCAACCCAACCTAACAACCTTTTTACCTTTCCTACACCCCTAACTCACCCCCTCAATTAAAAACTCCACCCCATGGGAAAAGAAGCCCCCTTTTCACCCCAAACCTTAGAAAACACATAAAAAGATTGATTGTGGCCCCTCTCTCTTGCTGAGTCGCTCTCTAGCCACAGGCATCATGTCTTGGTATCCTTCCACCTCACCTATCTATGTCTAAAACCCTAGGTGGGGTGCCCCTTTCATAGAGATTCACTCTCTTGGTTGGAAAGCAACACTTGGCACTCATCAATATGCCCTCACCTTGCCTCTACAACTATAAAATAAGCCCCTCCTCACTCCTGTTTGGGTTTACCTTTCTTTGAGCTAAAGTTATGTTACTGAATTTTTGCCTCATCCATCTTGCTCTTGCCATCTCATTTCCTCATTGCCTCTTGAGAGTATTGGATATTGATGGATTACTGCAAGGCTCTCATTTTTGAATTCAATAAAAAGCTTTGGAGGATTTTGGATCAATCTAAATTAGTCAGAATTGTCTATTGCACATGAAGTGATTTGCTCCTTTGTATTTTGTGAGTTCTTCACTAGTTTCTTGAGCAAATTAGTTTGTTTGGGTAGATCATTTGACATTAGTGTTGTTGATCTATATATGTAGGGTAGTTAGCATTGTGAAGTGCTTCGAACACTAAGCTATCTTATCATATTATGCCATTTTGGACTCACATCTTGTTTAAGTGTGCAGATTTTCTCAAAGGAGTTGGTTGGAAGAGACTTTAAAGGGGTTTTCAACCAAAGCCTTCATACACTCATTGGTTTTAGTTTGGATCTGATATTTTTCTTTCATTCATATCATATTTCTGTAACTAACTTGTCTTAGATAGGTCAAAGAGAAATTCTACATTTTACTTGACAAATTATATGTGAAAATTTACTACGTTAAAAACATAAATTTTTCTTAACATCTTTTGTGTTTTTGCAGCATTTCGACAAGTTTTGCTTCTTTGGTTTTGCAGATTCTTACCATGGACAAGGGGAAACGCTGTCAAATTTTCTTCTCAAGACATCCCCAAGAACCTCCTTGGTTGGGTAACAAATCCCTCACCTCTCCTCTTGTAAATTTCTTTGTTTCTCTTCCATTTATGTTGAGAAGCTAACAATGCATTGCCTACACCTTGGGTGTGTGATTAGTAAACCAGCTAATGTCGTTGGGCTAGATTAGTTTTGTTTTCAAGTTAAGTTTACTTCATTTTATTTGGCCCCTCTTGTCTACAAGACAAGATAAATTCTTGATATAATAATAATAATCTTGCTTTTCATTTACAGCCCTCTTTGGCTAATAATGGTAGGCTTGCCTCCACATTGGCCATTGTGAGTGGTTTTTCATTTTGTTTGATTTTCTTCATTTTGTTCCAATTGTTCTAAAACCCTCTTTGACCAATAACGGTAGGCTTGCCTCCACCTCGGTCATTATTGTGAGTGGTTACTCCATTTTTTAGTTTTTGATAGATGTTAGTTGCCTACACCTTGGGAGGTAATAATCCCCAAAGTAAGTAAGGCTAAAGGAAAAATTATTCGTTTTGATGATCTATATGCTCTAATGGTTTAATATATTCTAGAATAGTCATCATATCTATCTTGCCTTTTCTTTCAAGTTATTTCCCTTTATATGCTTATAATGTCTTATGGGTTAATGATTTAAGTTTTGCTCAAGTGATATAACTCATATTTTCCTTAAGTCATTTACCTCATTTATCTTCTAAGCATATTGATCTATTGATGGTTTAGGATCTCAATCTTTGCTTTGCCAAGCTTTTCCTTTCAAGCACGTCTATCTTTTCATTGGTTTAACATACATGTGGATGAATGATACATCTTTTTCATTGATTTAACATATATGTGGATGAATGATTAAAATCCTAAAGTCTTATTCTTGTTATCATTCGGCCAAAACTCTTCTTGCCTCTTTCTTTTAACCATTAACTCATGATGATGAATGGGATGATATGTTAATAGTCTTTACTTTATAAGGCATTATATTCATGTTATTTATTTTGGGGTTATGGGCTGAATTTTTACATTACTAGCATTTCATTTCAAGCAATCTCAGTTTCAGTTTTGGGCCTAAAACGCAAATTTAAAGCACCTAAAACACTCCTAAAATACAGCAAACACACCTAAAGACTCACCCTTCGAGTCATAACAAGCACTGACAACTTAGGATAGTCTTATTGACCATCCTCCACCATCTAAAGCGGGTTTGAGGAAAACAAGCGGAGGTGGTGGCGGAGGACGATCGATGGCTCGGTGGGTGTCCTCTCAGGAAGTACTCTTACTGTCAAAGCTAACCGTGGAAGCTAGGGTGAGCCTCATTGCCTTACTATGTTGACTTTGGATCATTTGGCCAAAGGGAGGAGGAAGTTTAAGGCTCCAAACATAGCTAGGGGGATGGAAAGTAAAATTTATCAAATTTTTAGAAACTCATAACCACCTAGTTGCATAGACCATTTTAGTTGTGTTGGGATCTTAGATGAATGTTTAGGAACACACATTGCTAATAATTCCATGCTTATAATTCTTATTGCAATTTAATGGTTTATGTCTTTAAATGTTTTATGTCTTTATGAGCATTTGAGTTGATAAGTTGTTGCATCTTTGTCTGGCGCTCTTGTGGTGTGATTCAAGGAGTTTGGTATCCCACTTGGGAGGCATCACCTTCTTGAGTCTTGAAGTGCTTTTATGGTTGCCATTGAAAGCGGTCCAATAGAGTAAGTGCTATTTTGGCATTCTTGGCTTATGTGATTGATCTCAATTTGAGTATTTCCTAAGCTTGCACAATTTGACTTACTTGTATATCTTGTTAATTTGTATCTTTTGTATCATCTTGTATCTTTGTAATATTTGTATTTCATTGTATAAGTAGTTGTAATTTTGAGTTTGTGGGATGGTTTCAATTGACTTTAATTGTAATACTTTTGTAATAGACCACCCTCAAACTTAGTTGACCTTGCCAACCTTAGGCACTAGTCATAGTTGACTTAGAGGAAAGGGTTGCTTGTCATTTGAATAAACTTGCACTTTGCATTTACTGCCTTAGCATCTTAGGTTAGTTTCCCCTTAACCTTTTAACAAATTAAAATCAGCTCCTAGAACATTAAAGTTAAATCCGCATCTAGTAACTAGGGTCTACCCCTTGAAAGCTTCCCTAGGAGTAAGCCTAGAAGGAAGAGTTTCCAGTCAAAGGTAATGAGTGTGGATTGTGAACCTAAGCATTGTGCAGCCTAAGGACTACTAAGTGAGTTGGACTTTGCTCCACGTTTGCAAGATATTGTAATGGGGCTGACAACACGATCAAATGAGTTCACAGACTTTTGGAGAAGCAAAGAATAGGAGTTGAAAACACCGGCCTCAGTGAGGATGGGGTTCTGGAAAAGGATGGTCGATTGTTAGGCGGCTAAAGCAATGATCCATGACCCGAGTCTACCCACACCTATGGTGAAGCATATGAAACAGCCATGTACATTCAGAATAGAAATCCTCACAAGATATTGGGGAACAAGACACACCTGAAGAGGTGTTCACTGGAAAAAAGCAGAGGTCAACCATGAGGGATATTTGGTTGTCCGGTGTACATACATGTCCCCAATGAAAAGCGAGTTGGAACCTTTCAAGAAGGAAGGGGCATCTTCGTTGGATCTGATCAGAGACTTTGAAGGCCTACCAGATCTACATCTCGGTGAAATGATTGAGATCAGCTGGGATGTGGCATTTGATGAATATGAAGCCTTTTGAAGATCAAGGGAGTCTCACAAGCATGAGGATCGTGAAGAGCAAGAGGCTCCAAGGGATGCAATCATGGTTGACTCTACTCGGAGAGCCATTCGGAAAGAGCAGGAATGAGATTGTAAGGTCGAGGGAGAGGCTGTAGATCCACCGAGGAGAAGTTGGAGTCACCGAGAAAGGAATAAGAAACGGCTCCAAACACCTTGTAGGAAGGCGGGAAAGGACATGCTAGCTCCCAAAGGCTCTTTTAAGAGAGCAAGAGACCCACAAGTTTTCGGCTATGTAGAGGCGTTGATGTGAGATCGGTGATTCAAAACCTTCCACCTTTAAAGAATGGTGGTGAGAAGCAAGAATGGAAGGATGCCATGATGGAGGTATCGAGTCCATCATGAAGAATGATCATGTGGGAAGTGGATTCACGAGACCGAGGAAGGGGAAGTCAATGGTAACTTCCAGTGGATCTACAAGATTTGTGGCTAGAGAGTTCTCCCAGCATGAGGAGGAAGACTATGATGAGACATTTGCTCTGAAGCAAAGTACACTTCCATTACATCGATTATTGCAATTGCTTCCGCAATGGGATGGAAATTACACCAAATGGATGTCAAGGCTGCGTTCTTGAATGTTTTAATAGAGGAAGAAGTGTACATAGAGTAGCCACAAGGTTTGTGATCCATGGGAAGAGTCCCATGTGTGCAGATTGAAAAAAGGCCTTGTCTGATTAGGCTTGAGGCACAGGTGTTAAATTATGAGTTTGATTTCTTATGCGGATTATTTCTTTAAATTCTTCAACGCAGCAGTTCCATCTTAATACATTTCAACAATATAGAATCATAAGCTGAATATTAATAACCATGTAGATACATAAGCATGCACATCAACAACACATATACCACAGGGAAACCATGCAGGGAGAAAAACCCGATAAGCGATCTTCCTTTATTGCATTAATAATGTATGATCTTACAAATATCCACCATGAAGAAAATCTGCTCTTAAATGAACTTGCCAAGGCAGACTTAGACTAGACTATAAGACCTTGTAGAAGTAGAGAGGCTTGGCTGATATAATCTCTTGTTATTGACCGGTAGCATGGAAGATACCATACCTTTGCTTGGGTGTTACTTTGTTTTCCTTCTGAGTTGATATACCCTCACCTACTTGAGGGGATATATGCAACCTTTCTTGACTGATATGTTGCCTTTTTCCTTGACTGATATGTTGCCTTTCTTTTATTGTTATGTTGTCCTTTCTTTGATTGATATGTTGTCCTTTCTTTGACTGATATGTTGTCCTTTCTTAACAGGAATATACATTGCCTTTCTAATTGATATGCATTGCCTGCTAATTGATATACGTGCAGCCAATTTGCTTTGTCTCCCTCATAGCGTATATAACTTACTTGTTGCTCACCCACATGCTCCAAAACCTTATGTGTAGAATGAGGGTCAACCTCTTCATATAAAAGGAGTGGAGAGGAGAAGGAGGTGGCTCGAATTAGGAGCTTGAATGCATGCTTTCCTAACTTGACTTTACACTTCAGAAAATAGAGCTTGGACATGAGTTCGAGAATAGAACTTGATTTGAGACTTCAATTACAACTTCGCCCTTTACTTGGCAATGCATGTGAACTAACTCAACATGCACATGCCATCCATGCAACATGGAACAATGAATTCTAATGATTCCAATCTGAAGGAGATAGAGTCTACTTCCTCTATCTTGTAACATTTGTCATCCCAAGCTCAACTTGCTCTACCACAAAGATTTTGTCTTGAAATCTGGGAGGATCTCCTTATACCACATCGCTAGCCTTTGATGCACTATTATCTACTAACCAAGTTTTCGACCCCATGGCCAGACGGATGTCTCGGTAGAAACCAATTAATATTCTTTTCTATTTTCTCTCTCATTAGGAGGGATTTTATGTTTTCTTTGGATTCATCATCCTCAGCGGTTGAGAACTGTTTCCCTTTCCTTGGATTTTCTTCCTATACCAACAGTCTTTAGAAAAATGACCTAACTTATTGCAACTAAAGTATTTAATCTTATTAGATGTATCAATACTTTTGTCTTTGAGCGATACATTTGGTGTTTAACTTCCTTTGAGAGCCTTCACGGGAAAATGACTTCTTTCCTTGAATCTTGATGCTAATGTTGAATGCTCTTCTTTGGTTGGCTCGCTCCTAGTAGCGGTGTGACTCTCATCTTAGAGACAATCATGCCATAACCTCTCAAGCGTGGGTTGAATCTCTCTCCCACTCACCTTTGGATAAGAAGGTCTTACATGAAGAAGGAAGACCATCAAATATCTGCACACTAAGTCATCATTGTCCACTGTGGCACCTATGACCAGAAGTTGATCTCTGATCTGGGTTATTCTGGAACAGAAAGATGCTACTAGTTCACCTTTCTCCATCTTCAAATACTTAAGCTTGTGCCAAAGTGTCCTCTTCTGACTTGGTTTGTTTCTCATCACCAGTTCACGGTATCCACATCTGATCCTTAGTCATTAAAGTCAAAGATGATTCACTTGGCAACTGCTTGAGTCTTCCTAAAGGAATTAGCTCTTTCTACATTAGTAGTGGAATTCCTCCATCATTGTGGTTACATACTACTCAAGATAGTGCTCTTGCAAAATATTTGTTATTTGGAACTTCCACACATTGAAGTTGAAAACTCCTTCAAGCCTATCATCGACCCTGATTGAAATGGAGGATACCATGGACCTCTGCTTGGAAACTTAGTGGCTGCTTTGGATGCATGTAACTGTTGTTGCACTTCAACAAGCTTATCACACCTAAGCTCACGATACCATGTTAAAATTATGAGCTTGATTTCTTATCCTGCAGATTATTTCTTTAATTCTTCAACACTTTGATTCCAACTTAATACATTTTCAACAATATAGAATCGAATAACAATAACAATGTAGATACATAAGCATGCACATCAACCACACTTTTATACCACAGAGCCATACAGGGAGAAAAAACCAATAACGATCTTCCTTCTCCATTAATAATGTATTTTCAAATATCCACCATGAAAATCTATGTGACTTACCAGAACTGACTTAGACGGTGTAGTGCTTTTTAGAAGTAGAGACTTGTGATATAATCTCTTATTGACCCGGCCTTGTGGAAGATACCACGCCTTTGCTGAGTGTTGCTGTTGTCGCTACAGGTGATATACAACCTCACCCTACTTGGGGATATCGCGGCGTTTCTTAGTGATATCGCCCTTTTTTCATGTTGATATGTTGTCTTTCTTTTCTTGTTATGTTGTCCTTTCTTTGGTGATATATTTGTCCTTTTCTTTTCATTATCTTGTCCTTCTTTCAGTTGATATGTTGTCATTTCTTTGACTGATATGTTGTCATTTCTTAACAGGAATATACGCTACCTTTCTAACTGATATACGTTGCCTGCTAACTGATATACGTGCAGCCAACTTGCTTTGTCTCCCTCACACCGTATAACACACTTGTTGCTCACCCACACGCTCCAAAAGCCTTGTATCTAGAATGAGGGTTGACCTCTTCATATAAAGGCATGGACATGTGAAGGAGGAAGGCTTCGAATTAGGAGCTTGAATGCATACTTTCCTAACTCGACTTTACACTTTAGAAAATAGACCTTGGACATGAGTTCGAGAATAGAACTTGGCGAGACTTCAATTACAACTCGCCCTTTACTTGACAATGCATGCGAACTAGCTTCGGCATGCACATGTCATCACATGCAACATGCAACTAGACATGCATGCATGCAAAATGCGATAAGCTGACATGCGACATGCGACAACTTGATAACATTGTCTTTGACTTAGACATGTAACTTTGACTTTTACAACTTGACTCTTTACAACATGAGTTTAACAGCTACATTCAAATCGATTCTTATCATGGCAATTCAAATTTCTCTTCATAGTAGATAATGTTACATGCCAGCATTAGATCAATACATTTACATCGTAGCAATACTCGGGAAAATCGTTTTGTTTCTAGCTTTATTTATGTCGTCCTTATATACACACTTGCAAACGTGAAAAAAGTCTCAATACACTTAGTGTCCTCCCGAGGTACAATGCCTAGGTTCGAAGCCCATATTGTCACTTTGACTTGAACCTCTTTAAATTAAGGTCTAACTCCTAGGGAAGCCAAAGGGGAGTAGACCCTAGTTACAAGATGAAATTTATGATTAAGTGTTCTAGGGGTTGGTTTTAATTAGTTAGGTGGTCAAGGAGAAACTAGCCTTTGATCTCATTGGCTCGTTTTCCGCATTGAGTTGTCTTTCCCTTTGGATGTTTGACACTTGTTGAAGATCAAGAGGGGTCTCCTTAGCTTCTCAAACTATTTATGAGACCCCTCACTCCCTCATTTGACACCATTCTTGACAATATTGTTATGCTACCAAATCCTCTCCATCCCATTTCCTTCTCTCTCTCACTATTGTCAATTTGCTTCACTAGTTTTGGTTATTGAAAAGCTTGGACCAACATTGTTGCTACAACCTCTTTATTTAATAATATAGAAATGCGCTTTGGAGGGTGGGAGTGTTGGATTTTTGTCTACATGCTTCATTTACATACTCAAGGTGATGTTGTTCTTGTTTTCAGTATTTTGTGATCATTAAGTAGTATAGCTAAGGTATAACTTTGTTTGCTTAGCTAGGTGAAGTAAAACTTTGTTTGTTTGCCTATATGCATTATGTACATGTTTAATACTAACTTTGTTGTAGTATGCATGCATGCAATCCATTTGTCTATTTGATCTCACACATTATTGAGCTTGCAAGTTGCCTTGAGGAGGGTTGTTGGGATAGGTTCAAGGATGAATCTTCCCTCATCTTCACATACACTTCACATGCAATTTTTTGTGCCTCTTTCTCTTTCTTTCCTTTCAAATTTTGGTGTTTAGAGTTAAATTTATGAGCATTTGAAAGAGCCATTCTCCTAGAGGATGGCTAAGACCCTAGGCAATATCTAGGGCCCCAGTGCACTGGGGTACTTAGTGCAGGACAAGCAGGTTAGTGTGGCAAAGACCCTTATTAGGGCCCCGTCACAACTAGGGTTCTTGGTTTAAGTCAAGTAGTAAAGACCCTAAGGGCCCCGATTATGGGGTTCTTAGTCCTAGGACATTGTTAAGCCAAATGTCGAGGTACAGTGCCTTATACACACCTTTGGGAGGCGTGGGAGAAATCTTCAATCACTGGGTGTGTCCTTGGAGGCAAGTGAGGATAAAAGGTCTTTGTCACCTAATCCTCATCCCCTCCGTCTAGGCCAACTCCTAGCGAAGCCAAGAGGTAGTCCTAACAAATATACTAAGGCTTTTAAGTAAGTACAAGAAAATAGAAATCTAGGAGTTTATTGCTTTATCAAACCATTAACCATTAAGAAATTTGAAATAAACATGAACATTCATTCCTGCAGTATATATAATCAATTAACTTGCATCAAAGGGATACTAAGAAGCTTGATTTGTTAGGTGCAAGTTGCATTTTACATCAAATATATAACAAATTATGAAAATGTGGAAACTGTGGCTTTGTTGCTTATAAATGATTGAGACCGGTGCCTTAAAGAGTGCGTGGGCAATGTAGTTCAGCGTGTTTTATTAAGGAGTAAATTAAAAGTTCAATTAGTGAAATGGTTTTAGGCCTCCTTGGAGGAGTTAATTCTTTGCTTGGAAACTGCGGAGAACCTTACCGAAACAAAAATGGTCTCTGATGAAGCCCACTTAGAGTGCTGGATGTCCAAAGCGGGAGGGAAGCCAGGTCCAGGAGACCCATGCCGCTTCTCGGGTCACTCTAAAGTTTTCCATCAAATTGTAGGGTTTTTCCTAATTAAATCTATCAGCCGGCCATTATGTATGGGCACCTACTCGGTCAGTCGAGAACCCAGGCTTTCATGATTTGTGAAGAGTCGGGGAACAAAATGAAATTTGAGGGAATTTAGTTTATTTATCACGAGGAAAATAAAGTGTAGAAATTTAATTACTATGTAATATGACCGAGGCCCTTTTAGAATTGAGGGGGCAGTTTATTTACTTGAGGTGGAAATCTTGAGGTGATCTAATCTAATAATTATTGTTCTACTTGCGGAAACAAAAGAAATTAATCTAAGCTAACACTTGTGCAAAAATGACCAAATCACCACAACACCACACCCCACAGTTTGAAGCAGAGCTTGTAGCCAGCTTATTTCAATGTTTATAAAATACTTGTGGGAGGTTGAGCATTCGTGGGGGCTCTAGCTCTTACAAAGTTTGCAAAGTTTTACAAAGTTTTTATGATGTCTCCGGGGGTCACGAATGCTCCTAATCCGCCCAAAACGGACGACAACTCCTTCTATCTGTTCACCAACCTGCAACAGCAAACAAACAAGGATAAAGATGCCCAAAAACACTTTAGAAGTGTCTTGGGTTATTAGTGAAAACTTTAAAAAATTTCTAAAGTTATTTTAGATTTTAAATGAAATTAAACTAAGAGACTCAAGCTAAAGGCTAGTTAGGGTCTTTTATTCTTTGTTATGAAGCAAATGGAGAGGTACTTTAATTACCAAATATGAAATGAAAGCTTTTAAGGAAAAGAAACTACTCTTTAGCTTATAAAATTTTTTGACAGAAAGCAAGCTAAAGAGGACTTTTCCTATGCTAGATCAAATCAATTTAGATGAAACTTGAGAGAAGTATAACTTAGATCTAATTTATCTTATGCATGTAGTCTTAGATAATCAGATTTTGAAATAGAAATGAATCTAAGCAACTTGAATTTCCAACAAAAGTAACCAAATTTTTTTTAAATTTCTTTGAGAAAGAGAAGGAAAGAGTAGCCTTGGAACCCTTGGGAAATGGAGTCTTCTTGGTATGTGAGGGACTGTGTACTTTTGATTCTTGAAGATGAAGAGGATGCAACAAGCTCAACCTCGCCTTCAAGTATATGTGAACATGTGAGCTTCAAACACTTGAAACAAAATGTTAAATAGTAGTATTCTCTACATATGAAGTCTAGAAAACATGTCAATCAAACAAGAAGAGCATGAAATCTTTGATTACATATATAAAACAACAAGACTTAGAAATGCAAGCAAGCTTAATAAATCTTTTTATTCAATGAGAGACAATTGATCTAGAAGACAAACAAGTTTAATAGATTTTATCCATATTCAACAAATTTGTAAGCAAATAATTGAAACAACATCCACCTCACAAATTTGGCGCATTGACAATTAGCATCCACACATTAGATCCCACGGTAGCTCAAAGTCTTTTTTTTTGACAAATATAAAATGTTGACAATAGCATAAAGAACTTTCTTCTTAAAATTCCCTCTCCAAAACTCCAACTTCTAAAATTTCAAGTGGAATACCTCTCTTAAATGGAATGGGGGGAGAGAGTTAGGTGAAGGCAAGCTTGGGAGAATTATGGAGTGAATAGGTGAGGATGGGTGTGAGAGTGATGGGGAGGGGACTTAGGAGTAGTGAGAGAATTAAGGGAGTGTGGGCCATAGCTTAGGGAGAGGGTCTGTGAGTGAGGTGTAGACCCATGAGATAAGTCATTGCTGACCTTTTTTTTATGTTTATTCATTTAAGAATAAAATAAAACACATTTTTAAATGTTTTAATTTTTTTAATTAATTACCCTTTCCAGGCTTTTAATTAGAATTGACTTTTAGCGATAATGATAAACACCTTCTCGAGGAAGAAGGGAAATGGGTTTATACTATGCTCACGGACCTAAAGCCATTGTAAACATAGCATCTAAGAACATCGATGCCATATTTTTCTATATTATTTCGAGTGTAAATTCCGGTTTGCGGGGAATTTAATTAGTCAACAAAAAAAAAATTATCAGACTTAGCCGTAATTTCAAAATAACCCAGACACTATGTTCTAGCATGAGCTTATATACATTCGACACTAGACATTGGATTTTCCATGCAAGACCTGCTTGTCAACACATACTTGACTTTGGGCATGTCTTTTTTAAATTGAAAAAACTTCAGGAAGTGGCCCAATCCTCTCACTAAGGTAAGAAGAAAGATAATTAACAAGTAAAAACACTCCGGAGTATGTGTGCCCACTCCCGGATCAAGGGTGGCCAATAGCCTTTTACATTCTCTCATACTTAGAACACTTGGCCTGGGTGGAAATCTGGAAAAGGGCCTTTTAGGAACTGTGAATCAGCAGATGCATGTGTATGAGCATTGCTTGCTCATTCTTTGGTGGCTCTTGAAATCGACATGCAGCACAGTTGGATACTTGATGCATTATGCATATGGAATGGGTTGATCCTTAGTCTTTGACCTTGGTGGATAAGACCCGGAGTTAGGGCTACTTGATTCTTGATCAAATTATTTTGTTCAGTGCATGACCTTCCTTGAAGAAGGACATAACCACATGAGGATAAGTCTCATATGCAATGATGAAAAAGTAATAAGTTCACCATGAAAAATGAAGGAATAAGTGTGCCACTGCCTTACCCTCCTTTACCTTACACTTGTATGTTGTTTTGGGGTTTTATGTTATTTTGTTTTGAGGGTTAATTAAGTTTAAATTACTTATTACAACAGTGGAAATACGGAAAAAGGGGCCTTTTCAGGGCCTGCTGAATCACTGAATTCTGCATGTATGAGCATTGCTTGCTCATTCTTTGGTGGCTCTTCAGGAAATCCAGCTTGTGCAACCTGGTGGATAACAGTACCCATGCCTGTGGCATGGGTTGATCCTTGGTCTTTGACCTTGGTGGATAAGACCAGTTCTGGGGCTACTTGATTCTTGATCAAGTATTTTGTTGGTGCATGACCTTCCTTGAAGAAGGACATAACCACATGAGGGATAAGTCTCATATGCAATGATGATAAAGTAATAAGTTCACCATGAAAAATGAAGGAATGAGTATTGCCACCTTGCTTACCCTCCTTTACCTTTACTTGTGTTGGTTTGGGGTTTTTATGTTATTTTTGTTTTGAGGGTTAATTAAGTTTAAATTAAAAAATTTATTATACCATGTTTAAATTGTTTAATTTAAACATGATATTTTAATTATTATTTTAACTTAATTTTACCCCTAACCTAAACTATAAATAGAACCCTCTCCTACCCTCAACTCACATATCATTATCATTTTGTTTTTGGAG
>SNQJ01S0059205.1:90754-102967 GCA_010110895.2 Picea sitchensis | reverse complement strand
AAGCAAGGGAATCTTCCCATAAGATATCATATCTCCTCGAAGCCTCTAAAGCTTCGATCTAGCCTTCTCAACCCATGGCATATGTCTGTCAGTTCCAGAAGATGTCTCTCTCTTCCATATGAATATTAAAGTATCTGAGTCTCCATTCTCCCTATGAATCTTGACTCCCTCTAAGTCTGTATAATCTTCGGAGCCATCTGCTCCTCATGATATGGCTCATCAATGTTGCATCCTGCAAAGTTTCATGGGACCATGCTGGTCTCTTCTTGGTTACTGCAATGATTCTGGATAGGCCCTTCTGGCTCAACTAACTCTCCCTGATGACTTGAAGAGTGATCAACTACACTAGATGTATTTTTTGGGTCATCTTTGGATCCTTCTGCTCCTTACAATCAATCTCCATATGAGATATCTAGCAAAAGTACCATTTTTCATCTTCTTTTTCTTTGGTACATGGATGTATACGGTCGTGTATACAACTTCTTATATGAATAGTCTGCTCCATGTCTCAAACTAGAGACCATCTAATATGTTGTCTCCTGCAACCGTCACTATAGATTCCCTCAGATTTATCACCTGTGACCTGCCCGGAACAAGGACAACAAAGGGAAAAATAGTAGACAAGAATAATACTCTTACAATAAAAACAAGAACGAGAACAATAATCACAATAGATTCTTCTTAGAGCTATTGCTTGTGACCTGCCTCGAACAAGAACCAAAATAAAAATACAATAATAAGAAATAGGAACAACACTCTTCTAGTGTTGTGATCAATCATTCCTCCATGGTAACCTTCCTGGAACAAGAAAACAAGAACAAAAAATATAATAGCATTTTCATAAGAACATATCTATGTCAACAAGAATAAAAAGGCAATTTCATGGTAATCATCATATTATCACCAAGGTGACCTGCCTGGAAGAAAAACAAGAAGTATCTCCTAAAGGAGATGTTAGTTCATCTTGCGACCAAGTACAATAAGAATTTATATCAATAGTACTCACATGCTGCCAAGTATTCATTGTATCTAGCAGTAATATAACCTTTCAAGGATTGCTATCACAATTAGTAACGTAGCAGTTATCAAACTTGATATGTGCAAATTGGAAAATTATTAATTTAATCAATCAAATCTGGAACCCATAGTCTTATATTCAAGAACGAGTGTTGTTGAGTTTCTTCCGAGTTTCCTTCACTCAAGATGACAAGTAATATCTTCAAACTGTCCCCTGTACTTAAGACAATATGCTTTCTTGACATAAGTTTGAGTTAGATAATATAATACAAATAAACTCTAAAATCTCAACCTTAATCAATCTAATACATTGACTAGAGTAAGCCTATAACTTTAACTTTGAACAAAGGTTATTATAACCTCAATAGATCAAAATACAACTAGATGTTCATAATATTACAATAATGCCATAACAACTATGGGCATATGAAAACAATCAAACCTGGAGTGCGTTGTTCCTCTAAATGTGCTGGGTCTGAGATCCCTCTGGATCTATGATTGTAAGAGATCCCTTCTGAAACATCACACTCAAAATAGTGATACAATTTAAATATATATAAGTACATACCTCCGACAACATCGACAGGTAGTGGCACCATTTGGTAGCAACGATAAGCAATGACGAACCTTAAAAATTCAAAGGTGCTCCAACTTGTAATATAAATCTAGCTGGAAATGTGTTAGGGTAAGGCACACTAGGACAACCAAAAAATAGTCCCAACACTTCACAAAAACTTTTACTGCAACTAGTACTACAATCGGTGTTTGCATTGCAACTGGTGCTGCAACTGGCACTGCAACTGGTGCTGCAACTGGAACTGTAACTGGTGTTGCAATTGACACTGCAACTGGTGTGAAGTAACTGGCACTGTAACTGCAACTGACATTGCAGACCTAGGGTTTTATGAGGAAACCTTAATTTCTCAATTTCAAAAATTTGCAGATCTGATCCAGGGAAGAGATGCACCCTACTTAGGTGACCTTCTTAGTGAGTTCAGTAAGTGCTCAATGAGATTGACAATGGGGGAAACTAAGGATCTTCCTACCAACGATTAGACTCTTACGAAGGAAACCAACTCTGAAACCATGTTGAAATTTTGGTATGCTTGTTTAACTATAGACAATATCACATCATTGTCACCTAACCATAGCCATTCACATATTCTGCCCCCAAGAACACTAACCTTTACTTAGAATAATTCCAACAATCCTACTCCAGAACCAACAGATAAACCCTAGCTGCTAACTGCAACAACAACTCAAGACAAGTAGAGTGCTCCTTCTCCAATGGTAGCGCACAAGAGATAGAATCTCCATATCCACAAAACAAGTGCCATACACAAATATAGAAGCTGCAACTGCACTACTCTCTCAACCTTATGCCATACTTAGCAAGAATATAATCAAGAGTTTCACCAAGAGAATCACCAAGAGAATCACTTGATAGTGCTAGAGAGAGACCAATGCCAAGAGATGACCATACACCCTTATTCCTCCTTGCAACTGCAATTGGAGCTCTCCACAAGACTTTCACTCTAACTGGGTATCCAAATGAGCTAAAACGTCCTCTATTTATATTAATATGTCCAATGACTTTTCTAGCTGGGCTGACCTGACTTTCTGGTAATTATATTTTATGTTTATCTTTTTTCTGTGGAGCCGACTTGTATTTCTGGAAGATAATATTCTAATATTATTTATTCTGCTAGGCCGACTTGTCTTATAGGGTTTCCACACATTTGTTGAATGGTTCACTTCCTTCTGGAATATTCTATTCTAAGTCATAGGTTACACATGGAAGTTAATACCTCCCACAGCTACCAAAACATCAACAATAGGCACCAACCTACTGGAGACACCATTCTCCTCAAATACACACTGAATTAACAAGATGTAGGCACCAACTAATTGTAGACACAAATCTCCTCAACTGAGCACCAACTCAATAAGATATGTGTAGATACCAGTCTAATATCTTCATACACAAAGTACTCCTGACTTCACCTAAATGCTTCATTCCACATACAATCCTTCAAACCCCAACAATCCTCATAACATCATTCTTAGAATGTAATCATTGACAACAACATTACAACCTCAAAACAATGCACATGACATCATCACAGACCTTCAGTCCTTCATACCACTCCTTGAGAATAAAAAATACCTCAAGAAAATCCCTTAAACTTCTCTTGCACACCTTTAGATCCCATAAAGACACCCCAAAACCTTTAGCACACCTCATATCACTTCTATGCACCTCAGAATTGATCTCTTTCTTGTTTTTTCTACAAATCCAAAAATCTATCCTATATTTATAGTAATTCTATCCCCACTTTCAAGGTCGACCTATAAAGACTGGCTAAGTCGACCTCAATTTTTCGACTAGGTTGTCGGACATAAAAATCCATATCTCCTCATTCCTAAGGATCTAGAGGGAATGCCATATACCATTGGAAAGGTCTTGAAATAATATTTCCAACCATATAACTTTTTCTCCCATTTGAGCTAGGTATGTAGGGTAAAATGCCTTCAAATACAGGGTATCCAAACTGATCAACAAAAATCCAAAAGTAATACTTTCAACAATCTTCATCTTGCAATATTTATCTTGGACATTTGTAGGTTTGTAATATTTATATTAGACATATGTAGGCTCCCTCTGTCTTTGACATAATTGACAACAATATTTCCAACATAATTCTCAAATTCTTAATATTGGATATTACATAGGAATTTCCAAAACTAGAGCAGGAAGTAGGATTTTCGGTGATTGAATGTTCAAAATTTCAACAAAACCTCTGGTTTTATATTTTTTACGGAATGATAACAAGGAGTAGGGATGCAAGGGTCCTAAGGACAAGGGAGTGAATTTTTATATAACTATTTTATATACTTGTGAGGTCAAATGGTAGTACTTGACCTAATATCTCGGGGCTCTAACTAAGGATGTTTGATTATACCATTGGCCATACTACCCAACTACCCAAGTACGAGAGATTAATCTTCCTGAGCGTTGTTCTTGGTACCACTATAACAATTAGATAGTTGAACGATTGATCTAAAGCCGGTTTTAGGACACCAACAATATTTCTGATATACCTAAGGGTATGTGGAAGTGAGTTTTGTATACAAGTGTTGTTTGATGCGATACTACTCAAAGGGGTACCAACAAGGGTTTCCAACCAGGTGAAACCTCTTGTAGTTCATGCTTGTATGCTTCCCTAACCACGGGTTTACCCACTTAGCAACATATCTCTATGTTATTTATAGACACCAAAACACATCTCTAGCCTGAAGATAAATTGCTCTAAAAATTGTGCCAAGAAAGAGCTTTGTTACCCCACTGTGATGTACAAAATAGAAATATCCAGAGCATAAATCACAAATATCATTCAAATATATTACAGAAGGAAATAAAGTTGCATGGACAATGGACAATATGAACCAAAGTATTAAATCTTTATTGGTATGGAATCAATGTTCACTTCCCTCTTCAAGGGGGAAACATCTAATAGAGCAGAGCTCAAATTACAAATTATTTCCAAGACACCTTTTACAATGCTTCTACATCTTTATATAGTACTTTATATCCCCTAAGAACATTCTAGAGAAGGAAATTTTTAGTAGGTGGAGCCTTCTAGTAAGATTTCTTATAATATTTTCTTCACACTACTGCATGGGCCTTATTTACTAATGATGTCTTCCATACATAGCAATATGTGACCTAGTCTCTCTACTTGGGGGGTTAGGGAGGTTAGGACCCTAACATATTGCAAGGATATCCTCAAGAAAAAACTTATTACACATAACCATTGAGAAGACATGCCATTCGAGTAATTTTTTATACCTTGAAAGCATTGACCAAATTGGTACGATTCTCAACACTTGGAGCTAAAACGAAAGTGAAAAATAATAAGAAAATGTTGTGGAAAGTTGACATATGATCTGTAAACAGTTGTGGATATTCCATTGGAACAATTTGTCACAATAGTTCTGATAAATAAAACCAAAATCTAAATATGAAGGTTAAATTCCATTAGATTTCTAGAATATTTAGTTATTGATTTTCTGCTTATGCATGAAATAGATAAAATGCGGAAAATAGAGAACAGTAAAATACAATCACACACCATCGACAAAATGACACAAATATTTGCTCCGGGAAACCCTTACGGGAGAAAACCCATCTAGAATGTGAGGTCTCTCTGCTCCCTTTTCTTTGGTATGGAAATAATGCAAGTACAAAGGAGAAGGCACTCTCTATGGAGTTACCTGAGACCTGTGTTCTATTAGGATACTATAGAACATTAACCTCCTTTATTATGCTCTCTAATGTCCCACTCCAAATTGCTCTGTTCAACTATGGAACAAAATACAATAGTATAGAATGGAACCCCTTCTCCTCCTAGTGGCCCAGTATTTAACATAGCTCGATAGCCATCTAGGGGTAGGTTTTTGACTTCCTCAACCCTTAATTGTGATAATGTTTTGGACCTTCTAGAATCTTATTGAAATTACATACGTGGTTAGCCCCATACACATGAGTAACAAGGGCTGACATGGCATCCTCTCGTACCATGGTGGTCAACACAGTAGGTCAACTTGCGGGAGGCATAACTTTTGCATACAAGCTCCGATTGACATGATTTTTGCACCGTTGGAAATGGATTGATATTTAGAATTGCATCACGAGGGATTATCCATGTTGGGAAAGTTTTGGCCTAAAAAATGTCATTTGATGCCTCAAAATGGCTCCAGAAGGTTTCAGACCCCAATTTTCCAAACTGGGACCTGCCACTAAAATGGTCCTGCAAGTTAATTCCTCTGAGTTTTTCCACTCTGAAAGGATCAAGATATATGGAAAATAATATAATGATCCAATCCGAATCACATTGAGACGACATGCCATTAGAGTAATTTTTTACACCTTGAAAGCATTGACTGAATTGACACGATTCTCAACACTCAGAGCTAAAACAAAAGTGAAAAATAATAAGAAAATGTTATGCAAAGTTGACATAGCATAACAAAATGTCAACGAAGATTTTATGGAAAGTTAACATAGCATGAAACAAATACATAAAAACCAAAATTGACGAGACTCATAGAATCTACAATCTCTAGAGGAAAATAATGCAATGATAAGGAATGCATGGAATTTTCTCTCTTGAAAAGTCTTTCTTAGAACAGATGGAAAAAGGAAAGTTAACATAGCATGAAACAAATACATAGAAACCAAAATTGATGAGACTCATAGAATCTACAATCTCTAGAGGAAAATAATGCAATGATAAGGAATGCATGGATTTTTCTCTCTTGAAAAGTCTTTCTTAGAACAGATGGAAAAAGGAAGAGAAAATTAATGATTAAAAATTCTAAATTAACCTTGACAATATATAGAAAAGTGCATTTTGCAATGCTAAAAAAATAAAAAAAGTCACATCATCATTCATTACAAAACCATATTTGAGGACATATAATTGGGAAGCATAGTAAAAAAAAGAAGCACATCTTAAATTTAGGGTCATCCTATGAAAAACATAACAAGGGATACTTTCATAAAGGAATATATGTTTTTCTTTGAAATGCTATGAAAAACACATCTTAGTAGGCACACAATCACATATAAGCATATGTTGATGATTGCATCTCATAATATTGACTTTGAATGACTTAATAGACATGTATAAGGGCTAACTATTGCCCCAAAATAACCAAGGAAATGAATCCAACCAACATACTACAAAAGAAAATTAAAAAGAATCTGACGCACAAACATGTACAAGGAAACTTGCCACAATCCCTTAGGAAAAATAATGAAAATATGAAGATTTACATACACAATACATGAACGGATCTCAAGTTCTTTTGCCAATGTTCCCTTTCCTAGATATATCCATTCCAACTCAAAAAACAAATATGCATGAGGATTTACTAGCATGAGAGTGCAATTCCCAAGTACCCTCCTATACCCACTCAGAAAATCACTCCTTGATGATCCCATACACTTAGTGAAGGTGCATGTGAACAATAATCCCTCAAGTAGATAGTTTTCTTCTATAGTTTGATTCCTTGCAAGAAAAGTATACTCAATTGGCTTCCTTGGCCATATCCTCTACCAATGTGCAACATGCATTAGCGGAAAAAAAAAAAATGCATTGCAACCTTCATGAGAGGACAACAAAGGTTGAACAAAGAATGGAAAAGAAATCAAGTGAAAAGAGGAGTAGGAGGCATACTTAAATGACACCAACAAGTATTTGAAAGGCATTGTGAACCTACTAATGAGCTTCTCAAACTATGCATGGGGAATTACATGCTTATTCTAAGAGCCACACCATTAGAGCTTTTAATCAATGGGCCAAGAGAAATAAAATGAGTGTCAAAATCCTTTGAAAACTACTTGTAAAACTCATAAGAGATAAGGTGTAGAAAAAATATGTGGATTTTTGTTTTTAATGACAACAATGTAAAAATGTAAAACTATCCTTAAAGATTACAAGAAACAACCAAACAAAAACTAAACAAATCCACAATAAATGTGAGTAGAAAAGTAAGACCATGAAAAAAAACACCAAAATGTAATCTATAAAATAAATTTAGAAATACTGTTGAGAGAATGTTAACATGAATCGCAAAGCAATTGAAAATATGAAACAACCTCAAAATACCTACCATAACAGGTAAAGAAACAAGTGAAATATCCACGTAGTGGCTAGTCCCTACCATTGCTTATGGAGTCATTCTCATTATATGAGAAATATTCTCCTCTATGATATGAAAGCTAAAGTTTGGAATGGAATTATATCTCAGCTTAATAATATAATTAGTTAAAGTTTAGAATGAAATTATATCTTAGCTTAATATTTATAGAAATGTTGTATGAGTTATTTGAGCTTACATATAACTGGATAACAACGAAATATTACATTAACGAAACGAAAGAATATGGAAACATTGGAAGATGGTGTTGACAATAATTTGCTCAACTGGATCCAAAAATTCGGAATAGAGAATCCACCTTATAGGAATTCGCACACATAACCAATTTGTAAAAGATCTGAGCAACCTCGATCTCAGCAGCAGAGTATCCCATGCTATTATAAATGGAGAATAGTCGTTGACGTCTCTTTTTCCATTTTATTAATTATTTTTGAATTGCCATATTGTTTTATAAATCATACAGATAAATATCCAATTCTCCTAATTTTTTGCATGCCTGGGAGAATTGCATGCCTTGGAGAATTACAGAGACAAAAACAACAGTCGAACGCCAACCCCGCCATAGCTGTTTACTAATAGTCGTTCTAGCGCTAACCAATTAACTATAATTGCTGGAAAAAAACGGTATTGGATTTTTAGAAATTTGAATTTCATTATAAAAAAATTAATAATAAATTTAAGGTAGGAAGTGCATGGTTAAAGAATGTTTCTTGCCTCATTTGTCCTAAGATTTTGTATGGAAAATATATAATGTGAGAAGATTTATTATATATGTAAATTTGAAATATATATTTATTGATATAAGTTATAATTTTTACAATTAGACCTATTCTGAATTATTGAAACAATTTAGGTTTTTAAGCCCAACTCAATTCCATTTTTTAAGAGTCCACACCATTGTTAGTGTACACAAATAACTTCATCATACAAATATAGAGATGGACAAATACACACCATTGTTATTGTCCACAAATAACTTCATCATACAAATACAGAGATGGATATGGATAACTTCATCAAAATACAAAGATCCTAAGGTAAAATTCTAAATACAATTATATGCAAGTTCCAAGACCAAATTTAAAACATAAATTTACTAATATTAATAATATTAAATGTATGATTTAAATTTTAAAACATCAAAAAATATATTAAATCTTTTAAAATTTAATCCTAATATTTTTATATTAAAGGTTGTTTTTACACCATATTTTTATGCAAGTTCCAAGACCAAATTTAAAACATAAATTTACTGATATTAATAATATTAAATGTATGATTTAAATTTTAAAACAATAAAAAAATATATTAAATCTTTTAAAATTTAATCCTAATAAAAAATATTAGAGGTTGTTTTTAAAAATAAAATAAATAGACATAAATATTAAAGTAATTAAAATTAAAATTAGCCAAGTTTAGTAATTCTACTAGACAACAAACCTAATACGGAAACCACGTCCTACGTCCTAATAGGACTATAGATATATTAATGTCGGGGCCATTGTATCTAGATCTGCAGGTGATGGCAAGTGTTTCCATCATCTCGTATTTTCCACATATTCTTATTATATCTATACCTTCACTGCCAACTATTTGGTTATTTCAGAATCTACCAAGCACTTCTATTACCATACATTCATATCAAATCGAAATCATTAACGGAAGGAGAGTTTTCAAGACCTGCACATATATGAACAAAACCTAGTGATTCAAAGCTCAAGTGTTCTAGTAGTTGTCACACCAACTCTCCAGTTTCCAACCGTGAAATATTATACATATGATAATACCAATTAAGTTGTTTTTAAATGATAACATATTATGAATTTGGGATGTACTGCATTGGTTGCTTTAACACGAATTCAAAGTTTTTACTTCGCAAATTCTTTCATTTCTTAAGTAGTTTCTTACAAATTAATAGAACTGAGGTTAATTCTATGAAAATCCTTCATTTTCATAAAAACTATATTATTTATCCCTAGTACAAATTAAAATACAAAAGTCAATAAACAAAGTTGTTAAAATTAGATATATGTTAAGCAAAGATTAATTTAGAATAACTAGAATAAATTCATTAAGTATTAAAAATCAATGTAAACTTCTAACAACACAGAGACTTGAACTTTAGACATGATTTTTTTTTTAAAGGAAAGCAAATATTCTGGGCTCTCTTCAAGGGCATTCTCTGTTATCGCTGTCTGTTCGAATATCACTTGAATCGATACAACTATTTCTACTACAGTATCGATGGCCATTCTTGGGGAAGTCTTTGAGAACTCGTCGTTTTTTAATACCTGCAGAAGAAGCAGGTGCTGCAGAGGTAAACCAATGTAACTATTTTCAATCCATTTACTACAAGTAACTTACTCAATTACGTATAGATCATTGCACCTGTTATCATACACTCATGTTGTACTCCACACTCAATTAAGAGAGATAAAATAATTAAAAAAATATATATATATTAAAATATGCATCACGATTTAAGTTCGACTACTTTTTTTTTGGATCTGAGTTTCACATGCGTTAATAATATAAGCTTGGCGGCCATAGTTTATAAATTAATTTTTAATCCTGACAAATAGATTTATAAAAATTAAAAATTGCACACACTAGGGGATTAATGTCCCATCTTGATGATTTTAGCCAATGAAAAAATCATAAATCAAATTAGAAAAATATATAAATATATTGCTTTTTAGAAAAAATTCAAATAATAACACTAATGGAAAAGAGTTAGAGGTTAATAATTGTGAACACACGAAAATGGACCCATTAATACACCAAAACGGACCATTTAATACACAGTCAACGGGTGTTGACCGCGGGGCGAAAGCTATAGTCCCTGCCTGGCCGGGGGCAGGGACTAATAACTTGTGCAATAGAAGTAACACAAAAATCAAACATAATTATCTTTGTATTCTTTGTGCTTGTATTCATGTTTGGAGAGTATTAAAGTAGAATGGATAAAATGGATGTTGTCAATTACTATGACATTTTCTTGGCATGAGTAATTTTTTTTGTTTTTTCATAAGAAAATAAGAACTCTACATTATGTTAAAATGATATAGATTGGGGTGTTATTAAGTTAATTATGATGATGAGACCGATGGAAAGAAGCACCAACACCTGGCGTTCTTTACACTTTACTAGGTCGAGGGACGATACATGGTTTTATTATGGGATTCAATGTTACATTCTCTGCATATCTATGCTGTGTACGATGGAAGAAGAAACACATTAACTTTCAAACCCGCTTCTCCATCTCTACGAACCGAGTTTCTTCATCGTCATGCCACTTGAAAGAGGGAGATTGCGCCATGCTAGTGGTGTCTTTCAAGGATTTTGACATAGAGAAAAGTGCTCCTATAAAATAAAATCCAAGACTATAAAATAAAAGTATAAATGAACAAATAAATTAGGAATATTTTCTCAAATAAGGTAGACGAAGGCACCACTAAGAGGACAATGAAGGCCTAACCACCTAGGTGAGTAACATTTCACTAACGTAGTCTTATAATTATTTTTTAAAAATATATCAAATTGTTCTTAAATTTATTGATAATTGTATTTGGTTGTACACCAAACAGAAACATGCAATGAATTGCTAAAGGGAATGGAAAAATTGCCTAAATAGGTCGGATCAAATTTGTTACAAAATGATATAGAGTGATTTCGAGGCAACTTGACCAGTCAACGATTTCGAGGCAACTTGACCAGTCAACGATTTCTAAACCAACTCCCAATTCTATTTTTGTTGTTGAGGTTGCTAAAGAAGTATGCAAGAAGTGATAGAAATAGTATCATGTTTTCCCAATTTATAAAAATTACCTAATTATAGTAGTATTTTTTCTAACACAAAGAAAACAATTCTTTGTAGGAGAAGAAAATATCAATGACAACTATTCTCAACTTGTAAAGACAACTGAAAAAAGTAGTAGTGTCACTAATAATAATCCTAGAGCCTCTAAATTGCTAGTGATTCAAGGACAACATAGGGGAATAAATGAGCATGGTAAGAAGATTCATAGCTATTTGCATGGAGATTATGGGAAATTTTCTAAATAGTTTTCACAAGCTTGGGAGTCAAGAAAAGAGAGAATGTATTAATCAAGTGGTGAAAATGTTTTCTCTTTCTCCTGGTGGTGAATTTGATTTAAAATGGTTATTGAAAGTGATTGGGAAATTAATTAATTGGGAAAAGGATTCCTACCTTATAATTATTCTCAAAACCCCCAAATTAGAAAGAAAAAGGGTGGAATCCCAAATCCCAAAGATAAGACAGAAAAACAACAAGGCATTTGTCATAGCTATGAATGTTGAAGAAGTTGCATAAGCTTTAGGGGCCAAGCCAACCCCACAACCAAAAGTGGCCAATGTAAGTAACAATTGGTTCACACCATTAGTGTCAACTTTACATACATATCTTGGTTGGGTGACAATGAATTCACTAACATGAATAAGTATACAATG